>JBAMJR010000163.1:907500-1140000 GCA_038501785.1 Myoxocephalus aenaeus
ATGTCTAGAGCTTGCAGGTTGGTGGACTCCACATCCAGGGCTCGTTGACAGAAAAGGCCAGCCATCTCAAAGTCAAAACTGTCCATGCATTCTTCTGTCTGTACAAAAGATGATCACATGTACAGATATATGATCAGAATTAAAAAGGCATTTCAAAAGGCATGTCTTTGATGTGGATATATTGTCAATGTCACCTTTTCTAGTAGCTGTTGCACAGAGTACTTCTCAGCTGTCTTCTTCTTGGCTTTTTCATGTACTCTTAGTTTCATCCTTTCTTGAGGCGACAATCCAACAAATCCTGCATCTGCTGTGAATAAATAAGCGGAGAGTCAACGTTAGTTTGGGCTCATTTGGAGTTGAAATCAAAGCGTAACAGATAAATTTCCAATAACGTTAACTGCGATCTGAGAGGTTGAAGTTACATACGAACTAGCAACATGGTGTGCTAATGAACTAAATTACTGTTTGGGCGATTGTCTTTCCTCTTCGGCTTGCTTTTCTTTTTGCCCTTTGCTTGTCCTCCCATGATGGTAAAGAAGATACAGCTGATATGTTTGACAATTTCTGTCTTCAAAACAGACTTTTTTCAACGTGTGGCTCACACACGCGTATGTCTGAGCTGAGGGATGCAGTGCGCATGCTCTAAACAGCGACTGGGTGACTGCTACGGAGAGAGGGAGTGGACATAACGAGCGGTTTGAAATAATGGGAAAAACATTATTTATACGGTAAATGGTTTGACATTTTGTTAGACATTGCATTTAAACGCATGATTTAATACAGACGTAACCTTAGACTTACACAATTGAAGTTGTTTTTTCCCCAAAGCGCTGATTACTTAAGGCGGGCTTTAAATGAATTAAACGATTCCCTGTTTGAGGGCGGGTGCTCAATATGATTGACAAGCCTGTAGACCATTGAGGTAACGCCTTGAAGCTGAACCCCTTGACGCATCTCGAACTTTCTGGATTTCAACCTATCGGCAGCCACGTCAAAACGTACGCACATTTTTTTTTTTTAACAACGCTGTTGTAAATAAACGAATGACAGAGACGCTGCTGATAGTGGAATAGCTACCACAATATATAATCAATACGGATTCCCGTTACTCGACTGTGTATCAAGGTAATTCAGATACAACGTCTTCTAACTTACGGCTAACCGTCACACAACAACTACCCGGCTTAGCTTTAACGTGAGAGGTGACGGAGTGACAAAGAAATGAAAGATTAGCTGCTAGGAATACAGCTAACGCTAACTGCTGACGTTTTCACGTCAATTCAGCTCTTTTTTTAAATCCCTATAGTTTAACGAGGTAACAAACGTGCCTGCCTGCTCTCAGTGTTACTCCATTACTAACTACTGGACGTTCACACAACTGTTCGCCTTCTCGGTTGTTAATAATATGAGTAGGCTGTCTTGCGTTACACTAATAAGTATAAACTAGATAGCTATATCGCGCCATTATCGCCTCGTGCGATGAAGTTATGTGTGTTAAAACATGGTGTTCCCCTACAGATGGTGATACTAGTGTATGCTTTTGTCCCATTGCTTTGCAGGCTGCTGTGGTTTTACGTTGATGTCATTCCCACCCGCCAGTTTGCTGCCAGCCACTAGAGTCAGACTGTGTCGAGCAGCACAGGTAGCTCGTGGCCGATGCCACAGGCTCGACCTGCCGAGAAAAGGGGACTGTCAACCTCAGAAAGAGCTGCCAAGTTGGCCTCAACAACAGACTTCTCTTGTTCCCTTGTGCCTGTGGACCTACCAGCTGTAAATTATTGTCATGTCGGATTTAAATAAAGAGGTGGTGGATCTGGTTTGGGGGAGACCCTCTAGTGGGAGTGTGTCTGCCTCCATCTTCCGTAGATGGAGCCAAGGTATGATGCTTTGTCTCTGAATGATTATATGAATTGAAGGGTCTTTTTGCAGAACGGGTCATCCACTCAAAACCGGGTTGTTCACCCATGTACTGTTGAGAGCAAAGTGTATCCAGGGTTTAATTCTAACCAAAGAAAGTGCAACAGGTGATTTAGTGGTATAGTATAACTATTGCACATGATCATTCCTGCTATAGAGTTTAGTCAGTGGTCTCTGATGTGAGCATGCCTGCACTTGTGGCTTTTTAATGTCTGCAGGGGGAAAGTGTCTTAAAAGACTTATTTGTTATTACTGTGAACCTTTTTAATGATGTCTTGCCTGTGTCTTTATTGCAGGATTTGTTTTTAGTGAGAATGAGCAAACGGCACTGGAGCAGTTTGAAGGCGGTCCGTGTGCTGTCCTTGCACCTGTCCAGGTATGGTCTAGTTTGACATCCTTGCAATGTTTTAGGGGCCAGTATCAATTTCCATTTACTCCCATGTTACAGTGAGCCAGCTTTTACACCTGGCAGACTTACTTTGTTACTTAGTCCGTGAGTCTTATAGGTGTATGCATTGGTGGCAATGCTTGATTGACTGACTAAAAAATTATTGATCATGCATAAATAAAGTTAACACAAATGTCTGTGAGAGCAGACTATGGATGAATAATACCAAGTGTACCAAAATATATAATTTAAGGATACAATATTTTCCTAAGTTTGTGTTTCTTTACAGGCTTTCCTCCTAAAGAACATTCTCTTCAACAGAAAAAGTTCCAACTGGAGACAGATGACAGGTAGCTTGTCCACAGCTTGTGCTATTGTTTTATGGGGTTGTCTGGCTTGTTATATCGTCTATCTTTTATGTTTGTGTCTGTTAGAGGAGGAGCAGAAAACAGCACTGTGTTCCACGCTGAGTGAAATCCTGGAGTCTGCCTGCTCCAGCCCCTCAACTGGGTTCTGCCTGGTGACTTGGGCCAAGGGACAAAGCCCACATACTAGCACACACACTAACACACAGACACAGTCGCAAACACAGGACATGCCAGCGCCAGAGAGCAGCCAGCCGCCACAGGAACAGCAACCCAGTGAGTCCTATATCTGTCACATTCAGAATGACAGTGTACAAACAAATTCTCGCTGAACCATTTGACAGTTTGTAGTTTTTTTTCTATGCCATGTTCTGATGTTGCCATGTATGTGTGTTTTTTAATGTGCCTAGCTGCTTTAACTGCTGAGGACCTTGGCTTTGAGCGATTTCACAGTGCTCTCCAGTAAGTGACTGTAGATAACACCTTGCATATTTATACTCTACCTCGAAGCAGATAATCTTGCCATTAGATAATACTGTGGGTTTCTGGAGGGAGTACAATCTCACACATTCTTGTTTTACAATTCCCATTATGCAATACAGTACTGGGAACATCATATTTCTCAGATTAGTATCCGCAGAGGGGATAGGTGGTATTTGATTAATTTATTTGTCTGCAAGAATTGGCTGTCTCTCACAATTTGCTGACTCAGCACTCTCTCTGATTGCCTAGGTAAAAAAAAAAAACCCTACCTCTCCCATCCTTTCTTACACACAAACTGTCTGTCCCACACGCCCAAACTAAGTATATGCAAGGCTGCGTTCTCCAGTGGAAATATTGATATTTCATCACACGGCATACAGCTGAGACCACAGTCAGCAAAAAGCAGTGCTGACTCGCAGTGAAGGAGTGCATGCTAACTAAGACCGACACCTCCACTTTCAAGTGTTCGAGGGTGGAGCAAACGAGGGTAGTGGCTCTAAATAGAGAAGATATGATTTTTCTTTGCCCTCTGATGCATTTAATTGGTTTCTTCCCCATTGTAAAAGTTATTTTTACAAAGTGGACATGATGAATACAATTAATACACCAGTATCATTGATCCTAAAACCCAACAAATCTTCTGTCTTTTGATTATTTCTTAAATTAACCTGATGTTTGTTCCCATCCTGCAGTAAGCGGACTGTAATGTCAGTGTCTGGTCTCAAAGAGGAGGTGTTGTCTCTCTACCACACCTGGAGGGGGTGCTGTGGAGTCTTGCTATTCCTCTACTCTGTCATCATAACCAAGGTAAAGAAAGACAAAAACTTAATGGAGAGATGGATGGAAATATTGAATACTGATTGGAACTAATAATATTGTCAATGTTATCTCTGGTAGCACATTTATTAAAGTAATTTGCGTATAGTGATGATTAACTAAGACATTTTTGAAAGCCTGCTGCAGGTAATTATTAATGACCTTTTAGTTATTGTGTTATATCATTTTTTTATTTTATTTTTTATTTTCTGTTGCATCAATGTTCAAATGCACAGAAAATTTAATGTAGACTTATCTCTTCTGTGCAGGGCATGGAGAATATAAGAAATGAGATCCAGGACACCATGGAGCCTCTCATAGACCTTGTGCATGGCCATGGCAGGTATTAAAACACCTTTCTTCATCAGTTGGATTCAACAAAAACAGTTAAACGTCATTGCATTGTGGTTATGTTGGATATCTTTCGTTTTCTCTAAAACTCTTGATGTCTCCTTTCCTATCTATCTTTTTAGTCAGAGCTTGGTGAACCTCCTTGTAACTGGCCATGCTGTCTCTAATGTCTGGGACGGAGACAGGGAATGCTCTGGCATGAGTACGACTTCCATTTGCAGAGACATGCCATTTTCACACAACAGACATGCACATATATCAAACTCAGTTTTGTGGCCCCCAATTTCAACTTTTCCACCAGAGGGCAACATATATTGCATCCCACAGCAGTGCACAAAAAGCAGGAATTAATGACAGTTTGATGTAATTTAACAAATTCTCATTAGCTTTTTCTTTTTTCTCCCCGTCATCGTAGAACTGCATGGTATTCATAAACAGGCATCAGTTGGCTTCCTCACGCTGATGGAATCTCTCCGCTACTGCAAGGTACAGACACATACGGGTTCCCAAAACATTATGCAAAAATACAAGCAAATTGTTAAAAGATTGTTCATGGCAAATACACATAGGATTAGTAGAATTGTTTTTAAGAAGAAGACTCCCTATGAATTGAGACAAACACTCTACCGCTGAGATAGTGCTATAGGAAAAACAAATAAACAAATAAATGTTCACTGTTACTTGTGACTCTAAGATATAGGACATATCCAACGTTTGAACACCGACCACAGTGAAAGCTACACTGAAAATATGTGTTTGGAGGAAACGGTCCCAACAAACTAACTGGTCATATGTAAAAATAGATCACATGTGACGTAACATATTCATCTTGGAAAAACAGGAATCGTGTTTGGAATTGAAATCTGTTAATCATTGCCGAAATCCGTAAGCTAGAAAAAGCAAGTAGCTGTACCAAGTTAAGAGCAAGCCGATGGTTGCCAAAGAGGGTTGTTAAGAGCGATTTTTAGAGACCAACTCGTATCAAATAAGGCGAGGTATGCTCATATGTACGCTGTTCATATATTTGGTTTGTTTTTTGTCTATGGCAATCAAGTTCAAGCTGTATATGTAGATCAGCCGACGACTCAAGTGAGAGAAGATCCAAGTGAAAATGAGTTGACATTAACATTGAGGATATCCATTTCATTACGTCGTACTATTTGTTCAGGATCCAGAGAGGTATTTTGCAGTTCATATACTGTGACATGTAATCTCTGTTCAAATATGAATGTACTTGATGAAAAGACTGATGTTAATCTTTTAACAATTACTGATTCATGATGAAGATGACTGAAAATAGACATTAATTTGTTCCACATACCTTTATTGTGTTTATGTGTGTGTGTTTCAGGTTGGGGCGTTCCTCAAGTCTCCAAAGTTCCCTATTTGGATTCTTGGCAGTGAAACTCACCTCTCTGTGTTTTTAGCCAAGGCAAGTTCAATACGCTCCCCCATAAGCAACCCATATTTCACTTACAAAGACACACAGTGCGTAAGGTGAGCCAGTCTCCTCAGCTGGTTGGAAAAGCCAAAATATGAAATGTGTTTAACCGATTTAATATAGTGCAGATCAGATATCAATGTGGGGAAAAAAAGAGAGGCAGAATGGGAGGGGAAATAAATGCAGGAGATAGTCATATATGGCCAGTGCTGAGCTTGAGTTTTCAGCTATCCAGGGGGAAAAGAAACACGCGCACACTTTCATCTTCATGTTCTCTCATTCTCACCTCACGCACATAAAAAGACACACAATTTAAGTTTCTTAACCATCTGGGATCAACTAAACAATGTGTTCATAATATATGACAGTAATGTAAATTGCTGAATTTGGGCTCCAGTGAGAGCTTCCATTTACAGTATATACTTCTGTCTACCCTCACTGTCAGGACAATTTCAACAATATGGATCACACATGTTTCTGTCCTGGCACTTGTTCATAAGAAACAACACTCGGGAACTAAATAACAAACCGTTCGTTCCGCATATTCATGTTTGAGTTTCCATTGCATCTCAAGAAATGTTAAGAATAGGAAAATTAGACTGAGATTTAGCAGCTGCTTGGTTTGAATGAGCATCGAATGACACACTGTTGATTTACTGAAAATTAGATAAATGTCCCAAATGAGGTGTTAAGAGATAAAAGAAAATATTTTAAAAAGCAAGACACGTCTCAAAGGTAGTGAATATCTCTCGTTCATTCACTTGCCCAGTGTCTGGTTTGTTTTTAGTTAGGAATTTTGCTGTTGTTTACATGTCAGTAACGCCAAATAAAAATCCTGTCTCCACTTATACAGACCCTTTTACAGTTTGTAAACAATTATGACATACGCAAGTGTGTGCATGCAGTTTGGCAAAGGCAGTCAAGTGGAATGCAATAGCAAAGGTTACGCACCGGCTTTAACCACCAAAGGTTGGGAATGCAACCTAAACAAATTGGCTTTCCAGACCTGTGTGCAATCAGTGAGCAGGTTGAATAAATTAGCAAGTGGCCTGATATTTATTGGCCTGATATGTATTTGGTTGGGAAACTTGGCATGTAACGCTACACCAGCGAGAAATTACGAGTCACTCGATGCTTACAACTAAGTTATCTGTGCTCATGTACTGAATGTCAAATACCATGACATAGACTCTTGAGTTTTGAGTTTATTGAGTTTTAAAATGAGCGCTACAAACGTGAGCATTTGTGATCGTGTCCTCAGTCCAGTGGTAGTTAACATGTCTAATAGCGTGCAGCCACAGACCCAACCAGTGTTTTGATTGAACGAGCGACCATCTTAACTGGTGACTCTCAGCTGAATGCGTTCGTGGTTGCTCTTAGGGACGACAGCTGTTAAGAACCCAAACAGAACATGTAGGTGTCTTCGTAAAAAAAAATCTCCAATCAATTTTTATTTAATTATCTACGCCAACCATTTACATAAGTTACTATGAGCAACCATGGACGCACTTGGGTGAAAGTCAACAATTAACACAGTCACTGAGACACCTGTTGCTCTGAAAGTGTAGAAGTTGAATCTGCCGTTGAATTATCAATTCTGAAAACATGCGACAACCAGACATTCTGGTCCTGTTAACAGTTTTACTTCATTATTGAAAGCTAGTCTGCATTGCTGGGGAAAAACACTCTTCTGATGCCAACATGCACAAGTATATTTTTGACGTCGTCTTTTAAAAATGACTGCTCTGTTCAAGTTGTTGCATTCTGGACGTTTGAGTTCTGTGAGATTCTGTGCTCCCAGAATGAACTTCTGAGCTGTAGGTAGCTTTGTGTGACAGGAAGAACGGTGCAAGAAACAAAACTGGAACCAGGTTCATGTTGTCAAAATGCAGGAGGAAACATCTAAACTTCCTAAAAGGGTTCCTGTGCTCTCTAAAAGGGCCATGCTATCCTGCTCTTACAGCATCAACTCGGATATGCACCATGCCACGAGGTATATAATGCACAACCTGATTGAGGTCAACCTTACTGTTGTAATTTTGAGAGAAACTTTGGCTCTTGGACAGAAGTTTCATCAGATCATTGTGCTAGTGTGGATGCGTGTACACACTTGCCCAGTTTCCCCTCGACAAGCATGTTTATCATCTCTATCAGAGAACATGTAACATGATACATTGCTGTAGCCTGTGAAGTAAGCTGGCCGGTTTGGTTGTAGCAAATTGATTCTCCCTGCTGTTGTGAAAATGGCACCAGAGAGGCAGAAAAATCCCAGGCAATCATCTCCATCATAACGCCACACCCTTATTATACCATTGATTAAAAGCTCTGTTACATACATTAAGCTCAAGCCTGCGAGGGAAGTAGATCATATGTTGGCTCGGTGATGAACCAAAGTCGTCATGCATGTGCTGATGACCAGACTTACCGATTGCTACAACTCCCCCGGCACTAGTGACATGTTCACATATACACACACACATTCCAGTGCCCGGGGAACCTAATCCTGATTAGCATTAGTGTGTGTGTGTGTGTGTTTGTGTGTGTGTGGCTTCAGGTGGATGGCTTCCTGTAGGGAATGTGATTCCAGAGTTCCCATCTGGATCCATTTGTCCCATTGGAGACTGGGAACACACTTGAACACACAGATGCATGCATGCATGCATATGAACTGACGTACATAGCTGACGCTACACTATATCGCCTCTAAAACTTTGAGCCTAAGCCGAGGGGGGGGAAGACATTGGGCAAGGGCGGTCTGCTGTTGCACCGCACTCAGTGTGACCCTGTCCTCTTTGAAAGGGAATCGATGTTTGGAGCTAATTTGAAGCACACTGAGATTTCCCAGGCTTGGTGATACAAAAATACACGCTACCTGGTTATGTAGCTTTTAGCTCCGATATAGAGCCATCCCCACAAAAGCAGAAAACCTGATCCCTGCTTCTGATGTGTCAGCGGCTCCTTATGTCTGCCATTGGGGACGGGTGTGTATTCCCTTGAGTCGCTGTCAGTGTGTGACTGTGGCTTTCAGACCATCAGCTTAATAGCATTAGTGTTTTTATCTAATCTACCTACACAAAGGCCCTTCCACCAACTCTGATTCCTACCCACAACAGCCCCCACATTCTTTATCCTCTGTTGTATTAATGTGTGTGTGTGCACGTGAGAAAGAGGCTGAGTGTGTGTATAATGGCATGTAATGGGATCTGTTTTTGGAAAAGAGTTTCTGAGACGCCAGAGGAAGGAGACAGACAGAGTGAAGGCGAAGAGGGGATGGGTGATGTATGAGACATCATGCAATATGTTTAATAATATCTTTCTTCCTTCCTTTTCCCATTCCTGTCTTTGAAAAAAAAACTATCCACTCCAGTGTGCAGCAGGTTGCCCAAGTAAAGGTTTCTCTTGGGCACCTCAGCTAACCTCTTCAGATTATTGGTCCCTCATGGGAAGGAGCGAGGAAGAAAGGAAGTAGAAAGGAAGGATGCACTTTAAAGAGTGGAGCAGTGGTCACTCGGGAAAGAGGGGGGGGGTTGATCCTCCTGTGACTTTTCACTTCTCTTCTCTTGGCTCTCGCTGAGTGATGAGGTTCACAGACTGTATCTCTGTTTCTCAAGGGACTTACATGTGTGTTTTTGTGTGTGTATGTGTACAGTAGTCATGTTCCGGATCAGTGATTTACTAGAGAGAGCAGCCGCTGTGGCGCTTCGTGTCCCTTAAGACTCAAACTCCTGTCTGCACAATGTCCTTCATGGACTGGTAAGGACCAGGAACTTAAAATGCAAGTGAGCAGACAACGTTAATGTAGTTTTTTTTTCAGTGAGATTTTATTGGCAAAAACAAAGTAATCGTGTTGTGCGACATACCGTTACTGGAAAAGTATCGCATTTATAAACTATACCCCACGTTATTAGTGCCAATAATTTCAAAGAATGACAGTGTTTGAATAAGAGACATGTTTTTGACGACAAAGCCGAGTCATAGAAGGAAATGTGGCACTAAAGTACTGTAGCTGAGGGTTATGAGTTGCACCTATACTTATGAAGCAAATAGAATTATAACCAGTTGGCCCCGTCGTTCGATCCCAGATGTGAAACTATTTGTTGCTCCCACCTTGTCCACAGCAGTGGCTGCTGATTACAGCTACACCTTTTCCGTACTACCTTTCATAATAAAAGCTCTAGATGTATACGCTCCATCGCTGTTTAGCAGCGGGAACCTAAACTCACTCAGGGCATTTCGCCACTCAACAAAATTGCTGAAATTACTGCTACTTTTTTTGTCTTGCATTGACATTATCGAGATTTTCAGAAGGAAAAAAAAGAGTTCCGTGTTGCTGATCTTTTTGTCTTGGTATCATTTCTGTATCAAGATACTTTTTAGGGAGGTAGGAAATTGGTATTGCACTACACAGTAAATTTACCGTATTGCCAATAGGGCTAGGCTATATCTTTTGAAAATCATGATCACAGAAATATCTGTGTAATAATATCAGAATAGTATATCACAAACTAAGTGTTCAATAATGATTTACCATTATATAGCAAAATGTGCAAAATCAGACAAGGTAAATTCGGTTCCACCGTTTAGCATTACATGAGACCAACGTTTCATATTAATAAAACAATCAAAACCTGCCATAACCCAAATTTGGTTCGTTTTTTTTTTATAACAGCTCGGCCATAATTAGTAATTTGAGCAACAGAAATTTGAAAATGATAACATGATATGATCATAAACACAATACGACGCCAGTGAATTTATATACAATAATGCTATATTATACTCGTTCCCCCCAGTGTACTGAAAAAACAAAAAGTCGGAAAACAAGTTTGTGCTTTCTGTTAAAGAGGATTACTTTCTGTCCTCCACACACAAGCACAAAGTAACAAAGCGGAGTACATTAACAGTCATTAATAATCTGTGACAGGTCAGACCATGGGTCATTGTAGTTGGATGAAAAGCTGTCTGTGTCAGTGTGTGTGTGCGGCAGTATTCTTCTTTTTCCCTTGTGTGTCGTTTTCTGTCATAGGACCCATAATTACGCTATATAACTATCCTCTGGTGTTGGCTCTCTTTATGATGAGACACTGTCTTTCTCATCCAAGACAGCTCCATAAATCACTACTTTGTACTGTCGCCCACATCTGACACACACACACACACACACACACACACACACACACACACGATACAGTAGATACTGCAGACACTCCTTTTGTAGCAAGAGAGATAGGTTTTCCATTGTTTTCTGTACTTGTAATCACATGTGACACCAGCTATTTAAGGTGAAATAAAATAAACACATACTCTCTAGATTACACACCCTCACACACAGATTCATTCTCAGTTTCCCCCTCAGCCTGTCATGTAGTGTGGCTGTCGCTGCCTGCTAGGAACAAGGCAGGAGACACTGTCCGAGACCTCTGCTTTGTTGTCTTGAAACTGATCCCTTCAGACGCACTCTATGGCCACTCAGGGCCTCTCAGCACAAACAATAGCTCTTTGGCTGGACCGGAGGGAAAGAGAGTAATTCTAGTAAAGTACTATGCCTACCTGTCTTTCCTGAAGTACCTACCTGCAAGATGAGATAAAGAAAGAAAAAGAGGGGGGGGGTAAACAAGAATGGAAGGAAAAGTCAAGGGTTGGAGGGGAGGAAATACTCAAAGTGTAGTAGCTACTTAGCACAGGAAAAGGGTAGAATTGGGCAAGAGACAGAACAAGAGGAAAAAGGCCTCTAGCAGATGAGTTGTCAACCTAAGAGAGCCACTAAGTCTGGTGGGAAGACAGCAACAGAAGTGCAGATGGCTAGAGTTGAAGGTTTAGGCAGTGGTCAGTAGATTCTCCCCAAAAAAGACTCAAACAGAGAGTGTGGTTCTTTATCAGGAGGGTGTGATGCAGGAAGTCTGGTCTGATGATAAGAAAACCAGTATGAAGACATGTTTGAAGTTCTGCATTACTTTGTGTATTTAAGTCCTTCGTGTAGTGTGGTGTTGCTTTGTTCCTATGTAAAGTAGCTGCTTGTTCTGTTTAAGGGTTTTTGCAAAAAAGTTGGTTTGTGGTGATTGGAATGTGCTCCTTGATTACATAATGCACACTTACACTTTTGCTGATGCCAGGTCCTTTTGTGTGTCATTGCAATGCATCTCTGCATGAATATTTGGGCACATTGAGAGAACAGGATGCCAGCTTGTATTCGAGTATAAGCAAACAACCTTCAGCAGGGGACAGTCCTACATTTGCAGCTTCTCTCTCTTACACAGACACGCGCACACTCACACACACCTTCCCTGTGGAGTGTGTTAGCTCCATGACATGTTTTCCAACTCAGCAGCATCTTCCTCAGGCCTCTAATAAAACATAGATCAAAGACAGCCAGGCAGACCTGTCATCGCACACACAATCACGTAATTTGTCTGCGTATCCTCACGCTTGTCTTTTCTATGTGTTCATTAGCCCCATATTGGCGTGTACAGGTTAGCAATTATGGTATGTTTTAAGTTGTTTTTTTTGTAGATGACTACTTACGAGTGTTTGGCTTCCGGTAAAGTGTTGACGTCTTGTAACTGTGGTATTACCAGGTGATTTACTCGGACTGTGTCCGTCTTGCTCCGGAAGATAATAAACAGTTTTACCGAGCTTTGGTTCACGAGGCACTTCGGACTTTAAGCAGCATGATTGTATATGGCAGCCTAAGATTGACTAGCTGCTCATCCCCTTAGGAAGAGATGCATGTTTTCTTAGGTCAGATATACTGTTTATAAATATAATATGTTTAGTTGGCAACAGTTTATCAAAACTGTTCATGTTTTGAGACGCATGCTTCACTGTTAATCCTACCTTTTTTAATATGTTCGTCTTTAGGCTGCAGTCAACCGCTAAGGAACTTTTTTTTGAGCACTTTACTCTTCCCAACACTCCACAATGACCCTTGTTCACCCCTGTAAGTGAAGCACAGACATATCTAGCTAATGACAAATCTACCGTTAGATTTATGGAGCCTGTAATGTTAACAAACCAGGACCCAGCTATACTCTGTGACAGAACAGTGTGTGAGCGCGTGTTCACCGGCCTGTGCCTGTTTTTCTTTGCATCTGAAGAGCCGGCAGCTGGGAGTCATCTCTTCTCAATGTGTCCCTCTGAAGGCCCCCCCCCCCCACACACACTCTCATTCCCTGAGTAAACCCTGAATACGTTAATAAGTTGACCATGAAACCCTAGCAGCCTGCGTGAATCTGAGGCTCAATCTTTAATAAAGGCCAGCTAAAGGAGATGAACAGGGTTCATTTGCTTTCCAAAAACATCGTATGTTTGTGTGTCCAGCGCTTTGTTGTCATAAATACACTCCCTCCCTCACTCGTGAGGAAAAACAGTGCGAACCCTTTGACTCTCGCCTAAACACACTTTACGTGTGTGTGTGTGTGTGTGAGACGCTTCTCTGAGAAGTATCTTATTTCATCCTCTCTTGTAAACATATCCCTTCTATCTCTGCTTTTCTTAATTAAACTTCATTAAATGGTTATGTCATGTAATACTTTTTGCTTGCAATGTTGATAATCAGAAAGTGATGGTTATTCAGCTTTTAAACTTACTGTAAGCTCTGGGCAAGATCTGACAGGAAGCTTAAAGATCTCACATTGTGCTTGCAAATATAAGATAAGAGATGGCAAAAACAAGACGTTCCTTTCCCATGAGCTCTTTCTCTGGGTTTTGAGTTTAAGTTTTCAGTATGCCCAATACAAACTTGGGAATTCAAAGTATCATCCAACCTGTTCAGAAAGACCACACTCAAAGGCACGTCTTCTCTGAGCTGTCTTTTGATGTCTTTTGTATTTCTTTATTTTTTCAATGCAATTTATCTTACAAATGGGATGACGCAATGCAAATTTGAACAGTTTCTCTTGGGTGGCATTCATGTTGTTTCACTCAGTTGCACAATAGAAAAGGGACGGAAGTAGTTGTATGAAAAATGTAAAAGCCAGATGTGATGTTTGTCAGCTTCTCTGTTTCAGAAAACAAAATTGTCAAATGCCGACATTTATATTTCAGCTGACGGGGCTTTATATGCCGTTAGATGATCTGACACGCATTATATATATAATCTCCCCTTGCCAACACTGCTGTTTCTAAACTTCAGCAACAAACAAACACCATAGAGCTTGTCATAAATCAAGGGTTGTATATGTAAGACTCAATTTCCTGATTGTGTGTTTGGAGTGAAAACAAGCCGTCTAACTTTATCAGCAGATCAGTTAATAACCCAATGGATTCTGGTGATTGCACTGGCCCCTTTAGATTACATATAGTCACACACACACATAAACAATGTACATTAGCAGTGCATTACACACTACTGTATGGTTGTAATTCACTGTAGTGTGTTGTACATCACTGCCTTGTCAAAAACGGTCAACGCTTGTGAGCTGTAAGTAGATCTAGATGGTTGTTCTAATGTTTCAGCACTGATGAAGCCACATTCTCCACAATGTGAAGTAATTTCGGCAATCACTCTGTTCACTGTCTTACTGCAACCCTCCCTGTCTCCTCACTTAAGTCACAAATCACTGTGTGGTCACTTTTAGGTCATACCTCTTGTGTTTTTCTGCACAATCTCTCACCGTTTACACTTCTCTTTCGTTTATTTCCCCCCATCTTTCTGTTTCTCCTTCCCTGTAGGAGATGTCCCTGGTAGGTCCAGAGTCTCCATCAGAACAGGCAAGGAGGGTCTTCCAGTCCTTTGATCCTGAAGGTAATGAACAAATGTTTGTTTCATGGACATTTGACACATAATCATTATGTTGCTCTCTCGGCCTTCACTCCCAGCACACTTGTTTTTATAAACCATTCTCATTAGTACACCAGCTTTATGAAAATCCTGGCACAGCGATGTACTTTGATTAATCCAAACTTTCACTCTAGCACAGCTACGTGCACGCACACACTGAGCAAACAGTATCCTGGACCTGTTGTATTTCTCTTCCCTTCTTCCCGGTTGAGCAGATGCATTTATAACCTCCACTGGCCTCCTCGCCTCTTCTTTCTTGTTTCTCGTCTCCATTATTTTTCTTCTGCAGGCAGAACGAGGGTCTGTTTCTCTCCCTTCATCTCCACTGTTGTTGTTTAGGTTGGTGAGATCAGCTCCTCTTACAGCTGAGTCAACCATCCCGCTCCTTTCCTCTCCTCCTCGTTTTCCTAAACCGTCTTTCCTGTCGCTTCCAGGTGACTGGGCTAAAAGGCGAAGGGAAGGAAACAGGGGTGTACACAATGACAGTAGAAAGTTAAAGAGAAGACTTTCATGTTAGATCAACTAAAAGTCGGAAGTCTGCTGCATTCATTGATGTCATGTCGCCTTAAGATTATAGTGTGGGATGTTGACATGTGTTCATGAGCACAAGAAAGCGTATTGAAATTAAACATTTAGTCCTTCCAGCTGTTCTGTAATGTTTTTCTTCTGCTGTCGAGAGGAGGGAGAGAAGCAGAGATGTTGGGAGTCTCACTTGTGAACATCCCACAGCTATCTATGTTGCGAGTGTGTTCAGCTGAGTACCTGTTATGCAGACCATTGTGAAATGAAGTATGCTGTTCTGTTGCCATTAAAATATTATTGACTTCCATGGTTTGTAGGAACAACATGCTGACATGTAGAGATCTGTGTCTCTGGTGCAAAAGGATGTGACAATTAGATTCATCCTAACAGCTGAAGGCAGTCTGGCCTGCTCTGGCAACTTTAAAAACAAATATGTAAACCCAGTCTGTCACCTTATTCTTCCCCCTTTGTTCTCCATCTGTCTTTTCCTGTTACACAAAATACAGCTCTGCACATTCTCAAATCCACGTCTGCTATCATGTGCTGGGACATTCTGCAAGCCATATGGTCTTTTCCCAAACACACTTGTGCAAAGACACAATGCATGGACTACAGTAGGTGCATCCAGAGACATAAATATACATGTTTACACACACGCAAGGAGGATGCACTGTACACGACTCGCACAAATTCACACACTGCAATGTATACACATGCTGTAGCCAGCAGCACAGTTGAGTGCTGCGTAAAAAGCCCATAAATCTGTCTGTCACATGTAGAGTCAGCTGAGCTCCCCGTGTTGTGGAAAAGGGGCGCCAGACTCATTCACACGCACTACAGTGACTCACCAGACATACGCATTCAGCAACCTACTGGCTCATGATGTTCTTTAATATATGGTGTTTGTCATTGTTCCTCTGCAGTGTGTGTATGTGTGTGTGTGCTCACTGTCAAACTGTCAATTGTCACTCTGAGAAAATAACATCTGGCATTGAAAAGGCGAGATTGAGAGAGCACATGAGGGGTTTATGTATGCATCTAAACAACAGGCCACACGGGCTCACATACAGATGTTTAAATGAGACAAATATTTCAGTACCTAGACACACACACATACTCTTTCAGGCAAAAACACATGTTAGTATTTAGAGCTTCACCACTCAGGTAAAGCAATCATCATGGCCATGGAATTTAGGTCAGCGAGAAAAGGACAAGATGTGTGTGTGTGCTTTTTTTTTTCTTCCCTTTTTCTCTTAGTTGTGTCGGATGAATTCATTCCCCAGGGCCAGTGATGTAAATAGTGCTTGTGCCATATGTGTAGGTGAAGGCTTCCTCTGGTTTCCAGCTAAAGCCTGTATTTTATGTTCTGTCTGGGGTCAGCCAGTGCATCAGTCTCTCGCTCTCGCTCTCCCTCTCCCCAGATAATGGCTTCATCCCAGAATCTCTACTGGAGGACGTGATGAAAGCCCTTGACCTTGTCTCCGAGCCTGAATAGTAAGTGCTTGCATGTTGGTGGGTGTGTGTGTGTGGGGCACCTGTAGAGCTTCTAAAGTTCCAACTCCTAAGTCATGGCCAGGCCAGGTCAGCAGCCCTGCGCTCATGTTTCACTACCAGGCTACTATAAAGTAAGACCAGAGAGAGCCCACTATAAAAGCGCATAAAGAGTCAGAAACAGAGGCTTAGAGGGAGATCATTAACAGCAGGAAGAAAGACTGAGAGGGAGGAAATGCTTTAAAGTGCCGCTTCAAACAGAAGCACGTTCTCATCTGAGGAACAGTAAGCCCAAACGCTGCAGACGTGGGCCTCGGCCAAGTAACTGGACCACTGATTTGCTCTGCAGACCCCCAGATGGCCGATACATCACAACACAACACAGCAAACTGTGCAAACGGGAGAGTTTCCTAACCACACAACAAGAGTTACTGCAGAAATTCCACCATGTGAAAAAAGTAGCATATCTTTAGTGCTTGGGGGGGGGGGGATGACTATTAGGAGTGTCTAGATGTAATACATTGATGGCTTTTATCCCTTTTATGAAAGATGAGTGTAAACCGTTTTCACTTGCCCGTGACTTAAGGTTTCTACATATCCTGGGATCAATGCCCATCAGCTGATTTCATTTGTGGTAAACCAACTTTGTGAGCATTTACTGTTCAAAGACAAAGTCAGGATAGAGCTTAAACGCTTTCTAGTCTCTTGAATGTTTGCTTTTTAGTGTTTGGGATAGGTATTCATACTCTGTATAATCATGTAATACATTTTTTATATACGATTTAGAAAAGTGTAAATCCACAAACGTTTTTACATGCATGCATACATACATGAAGTCATGCGGTTGATACATTTCAAATCCAGCACAAACTGTTAATTCCTATGATCCCCATGAACACACAACCACTTTTTGATAACAAATACTGTAGATATATATTATTGATTCCTGAGGAGATGCTCCCTTTTTTTCTCACTTGCCTGCAAGGGGAGCAGAGTGTTGGCTATAGAGCAGCACATCTGATGCTTTTAGGGATTCAGTGTTGCTCAATCACACTTCACCAGGGTCCCTGTCTGCTCTGTATGCTGCTCTGCTGTAAATGCTCCTTGTAAAAATCGATAGATGAAGAAATCATTCTTGCATTCCCTCTGTGTCTTGGTATAACCCTTGCTTCTCTCTTTGCAGCCTTAAAAGGACAATCTGACCAGATTTTTTTTATCACAGTGAAATAATAACACTGATCTAACACGAAGGAATGTCTGGAAAGAAGTATATTTAGTTGCACCACGATATTCATGAAAACATTTTGCACACGCACACGCACCAAAACAGGCATCATAAGTCCACATTGCGTGATGAGGTGATCGTAAATTGAATTTGTCTTTCATACATATATACTCTGGATTTGTTGATCTGTGTTTCTCTACTCTTTACATACTTCCTATCATCTATGTTTCTATCTCTGTGCCTTCTCAGTGTCAGTCTGGTGAAGAGTAAACTGGATCCAGAGACTTTGGGAATTATTCTTCTGGGCCCGTTCCTGTTGGAGTTTTTCCCTGATCAGGTGTGTGTATGTGCAAAAGTGGACTTCCACCTCCAAAGATAAACACACAAACAGGATGACAAATTCCTTCCACCAGTCATACATTCTATATCATAGTTAAAACACATGGTCAAAGAGTTGTATACACACATATGGGTGACACTGATGTCTTTTTCCCAAGCATATGTGAAGTGCTGTTTTAGAAAATCAAAAGCTTTTTAATGCCCAAAACATTCCTGCGGCGTCTCATGTGAAATGTATGCGTGTGTGTGTTCACCATCACATGGCGTTACTTGCCGAGAAGCTTAGAAAGAGCGGTAAGACTGCTTTATGAGGCCGAGCCAGAGAGGGAGAGATACGGGGAACTGTGTTAAAGTGATCAGGGCTTTAGGGACTCGCCAGAGGAACGGCCCCAAGCCGCAAAGAAATTATACTACCATTAGCCAACTGGACATACACACGTGGGATTGGGGTGAGGGTTAGGGTTTCATATATAGGTATTTAAACACGAGAAGCGCCGCACACTCTCAGACAACACACCCTATTAGCATTCTGGACCTTAAGCCAAAGTCATTGGAGGTTTTTTGGCTCAATGTCATTGTTCGAACGTTTTTGTAGTGTTGGATATTGTCTGGTAATTTGAGTTGGGCTCTGCTTCACTGAACAAATACACACACACATGTTTCAATTGAACATGTGGGATTTAACATTAAGCTTTGGTTGCGGGCAGAGATGTGTCGGTTTTACTTTTCGGTTCAAAAATGTTCTGCTTCTGTGGTTCCTTACCTCCATCTCTGTGAGAACAGGGACTCTCTAACAACATTGCATGTGTTTCACTCTGCCTGTGTTTTAGGATTCAGGAATCCCAGACTCATTCCCCGTCTACCACTACAATGGACTCAAACAGTCCAACCACAACGAGAGGGTAAGGCACTATTTCATGTTCAGGTTTGTGATCTGATGGTGAATCCTTTTCATATTCCCTCTCTCTGCCTATTGCTCTTCTTCCGTTCCTGTCATTATTCATGAACGCGCACACACACACACACACAGTTGGAGGCGGCCGGCCCCTCCAAAATAAACAGTAGCTATCGCAAGCCTAATAGCCTGTCCATCCATCCAAAAACCCTGGCTTAGCCTCCTATTTCTCCAAGTCATTTCAACACGGAGGCCACTGTCAGCAGCCTCGCTGTGATAAATGTTCAAACACAAGCCTATTAAGTGGGCTTAGTTTGATGGATGATTGTCAGAGGATGCAGTTGGTGGCTGTGCAAAAAAAAAAAAATGGTACTCAGGAATATCACTTTCTTCATCTGTCAGCTTTGTCTAGTCTAGTTTTTCCATACATCTACCTGGAAATGTAGGAATGAACCCAGATGTGTGCCCGCACAAAAACATACGCCTACACACACGCACGCACGCACACACACACACGCACATGGCGGCAGACGCCTTTAGGGTTAGTGACGGCAATTCCATTCCCATAGCTCCAGATGGGAATAACAGACCTGCCGACAGCAGTCCCCTTCAGCTGGTGTGTGAGTGTGTTAAGAGCGAGAGAGAGAGAGCGAGTGAGTGAGAGATGTGCGAGCGGTACAAGTGTATATTGTATACTTGCATCTAATCTGACTCCTTCAGAAGAAATATGGCAGACAGTGTTTTAAATCTGTGTGTTTTATTTAACTGTGTATTGACCTGTGTGTCTGTGCGTGCGCACGCTCAGGTGGAATATGTGGAAGGGACGGCTTTGGTGCTGGGTTTTGAGGACCCCATGGTTCGGACCGACGACACTCCAGTCAAGCGCTGCCTCCAGACCAGGTGGCCCTACATCGAGCTTCTGTGGACCACCGACCGCTCCCCGTCACTGAACTAGCACTGACACAGGCTGTGTGTTTGTATACGTGGACCACTACTGCTTCACACACACACACACACACACACACACACACAGACTTCCCCTCTGCACACTGACCCTCACAAGTCAGCAGGTTTCGACTGACACACGTATACAATACAGATGAATGAGAATGAGGAAAAACACAAACACATTGATGGACTTGACATATTTGCCTGAGATCCATCCATCTTCCATCCTCACTCACACATTCCACAAAAGTTCAAACACACCTTTACAGTTCACGCTATTGTCTGTTCACCATGGCATATATTTGACACACAGGATGTTGATGATGTAATTATTTAAAAGAGAAAAAAAAGAATGACTGTTTTATTTTTACAGCTCTGCGCTCTCCTGACACCCCTGCTACAGTTAAGCAGTAGACCGCTAGAAACAGTTTGGAGAGCAAACTGGTTTGGTTCAACGACTTGAGTGAACCACATGTAAAGCCAGTCCACTGTAAAAACACTACTGTTAATCCAGCTACAGGACTGTTTGAGGGAAAACCTACCAAAGCCTTCCACATTTGAGAACACACACACCGTCACACTCACAGATAAGTGTTTACAGCGTAAAAGGGACCAACCCAGACGCATAGAACAGAAAGTTTCTTCATTGTTTTCACTGAGATGAAGCTGGTTTAGGTGCTCTCTGTGTGTGTGTGTACGCGCTCGCTTTGCGCACCACACTAGGATGTTGGCCAAGTGTTCATGTATTTATTATCACACTCAAAGGTTCTGGAATAAACTCTTCTTTTTGTTCAAATGCTGTGTGGTTCTGTAGTTTTACAATCATCTATGTTCTCTGTGTGTCCTTTTCTCATAAATATCCTGACATTGACATAGGACAACCTCAGGTTTAGGATGTCGAAGGTATTTCTGCTTCCCTCAACACTAAATCACACGCCATCTCAAGTTTTGTGTCCCCAGAGACTCTGAATCAGTAATTCACTAAATCTCCAAGACACTGATGGTGACTTAAGTGCTTCTAAGTAAATAGAGAATATTCCTCCTAAGAAATAAAACTGCATGATTCTGTTTGCTCGTGATCAAAATTCCCCAAAAGATGAGACATTGGCCTTTTTATACGGCATCCTAAAACAGTGGCATGTTTGGCATGTAATTCTATGTGCTATTAAATTGCCACTCGAGTGGCAAATGTTCTAGGAATAGTACTTTGTACCATTTAAGTACTTAGTTCTGGCTCAGGAGTTTTTAACTCGATGTTTATGTGTTTGTGTATCTGCAAATATTCTGGCTCCAGTAGCGTCTGTGCACAGGAGTGTTGTAATATTGGCTGGGTGTGTGTGTCTAATGGATTTGTCTAATGCAGAAAGGATGTGGGCCTAATCTGACACAACAATCTGCTTAACAGTCTCGGGAGTTTGTAAAGAGAGACGTGGGTGCAGTGCGTAGAATATAAAAGCGCTACTGTGCAGGTGCAAAATTGATCTTAGACCAACAGTATGTGTGTATTCCTGGAAATGGTCTGTGAGATTTTTATTAAATGTTAGACTGTGGAATTTTTTTTTAACAGATACAAGTAAGCACACACTGAAACTGAGCTGCATTAAAACACTTGTTACCCGGCGTCCTGGAAGAGCCGACCTGAAGCCAATTGGGACAAAAGAACAGGAATCCGTCTGCTGCCTCGTCACTCCATCATCATTTCTTTTGTCTTTTTTTCCTCCATATGTGCTCATGTTTTCCTTCTCTTGAAATATGTACATAGAGTTGAGAGAGAACAGGCCCTCTCCCTTACACTCTTCTCTCTCACATGCACACTTTTCACTAAAAGGATCAGGTAAACGTGACGAGGTGAACCCAGTTCGCACATATTAATTGAGACAGGGTTACTGGAAGGGATTGACGGAATGATTAATTGGATGGATGGAAGGAAATGTGTTGGAGGAGGAGAGCAGGGCAGGTAGGTGAGAAGCTCCTCCAGCTGGCAGGTCAAGGACTTCTCACTCACTCTTTACATCACCTTCTCGCCTGGTTCTTATCAACTCTCCTGACAGAAAGCAAGTCTTCCTGACTGGAGCTGCTCCACTGCAGTCTTAACGTGGCTCTGGTGGTGGAGTTGTGTTCATCTCTAACGTGCCCATGAGTTTAAAACAAACTGTTTGAAGTGAAAGTGAGTGCAACACTCTTTGCAGAGTTTTTGATAAGAAACATGTTCAGTAGAGTGCCGAGTCAATGTACAAAAGAACTGCCTGGTCCTTCACTTCTTTAAACTGTTGCAGGATATTATTTTCATCGAGAGCGAGTCGTAACACCTTGAATAGAGGTGCATTTAGAATTGCAACTGAGGCTCACTCGGCGGATGTGGGCTCACTTGACCGCAGTAGTTGGCCTATATGTCGCCTCGGAGGTTTAAATCTGGGTGAAACGGTGAGCGAGCCCAAAGTGCCCAAACTTGCACAGCTCAAGAGCTTTCTGCTGTAAACCGACATGATAATTACCAAACGTAATTACAAGAGATTATTCTCAACGGAAATAAATACAGGTATGATTGAACAAAGCGGCCAGGATAAATATAATGTCCCTTAAATGCATTACAAATCCTTGCGTTTGCGCACGCACGCGCGCCAAGTCGCCATGTGCGCCACATCCTAGACTGATTTGAGCGGATGGTTGTAAATCTCACTTTAATATTATTTATTGTTTCAGGTTGAAGCTCTCAATTCGCCACAGAAAATGTGCCTGCGCCATAAAAGGAGTGGTGACGTGCTTGTCCCGTTGCGCGCTCAGATGTGGTCCGTGCCTTGTGATGTGTGTGATGTGTGTGTATGCATGTAGGGGGTAAAGTTGTGTGCAGAGGGCGGGGGCGGGGCCGTGTCGTCCTGGAGCTCAGACTGGGCAGACCTGGTGGTTTCAGGGTGTCAGGAGGCAGTTTTGTGGGGAGCGCAGTGATCCAGTGACAGCCAGTTGGCGGACTTAACCCGGGACTAGCCGCCTCACCTGCACCGAGGAAACCCTCTCTCTCTCTCCTCCCTCTCCCGCTCTCTTTCTTTCCCCCCAGTTCCCTCTCATTTGGGGGGAATCGTGCGCATCTGGCTGTTCTTTGGGGATGGAGCGCGCACGGGACAGTGCTTCCTCCGCTGGGATGTTTATTCTCGGGGTGCTGTCGGTTCTGTGGCCGACGCTAAGTGGAGTTTTGAGTTTTAACCTTTACGCAGAACATCCTACGGTGTACAAAGGACCTGATGGAAGTTATTTCGGCTATTCTGTGGACTTCTACCAAGCTTCCTCCGACAGCAACACGTGAGTGCAAGCAACACCAGGACTCATCGGGGTCCCGCAGATCTAAACTCAACCTGTACATCTAGTTTATTAACCTGCCAAGATATGCTTTTCAGTAGACTCAATATAATGAAATTGGATTAAAATGATGTGATGAGGAAAAATATAACATACTAATGGGGACAGAAGATTTCCGCTGCACAGAGCAAACCACAGCAGAAAATAATATATGAATGAGAGAGTTTGTATAATGCATTGTACACTTTCCAACGTGTACCCTGTGTGTTTGTTTTCAGCATCAGTGTATTGGTTGGGGCTCCCAAGGCGAACACCTCTCAGCCCGGCATTGTGGAGGCTGGGGCTGTCTACTACTGCCCCTGGCCTGGGCTGCCGGACAGCTGCAGACAGATACCTTTTGATAATTCCAGTGAGTAATTGGAAAGCTTCAGAAACCTCACAGAAAATAAATTCATGAAAGAGCTCCTCAGGTTTAAACTGGGTTTAAACCATGTTCCATCGACTCCTGTTGTGGAGGATTTGCAATGTTTTGTGTCCCTTTTTGAGTCATCGGTGGCCCCAGATGTTACTGAAGCAGTTTCGTAACCTGTGTGTGCGTCTGTGGAGTTGGCACATGTGCTGGTTCATAAAATAGAGAGATAAAGACATATGGGTCCCATCAGCTTCATCTAACAAGAGAGATGGCCGGCTTGTTTGCTGCATGGTACAAGCCTGAATCAGGTTGATTATGGTTTTCAATATGTTATTATCAAAGTCAACTGTCCAATCAGCCTGTGTTTGTGCGTCTAATGTCTCTGATGCACGCTTTTCCATCTGAGTAGTGTGTTTGCATGAGGTAGAGAGGGAGAACAAGTGAGAAAACGAGAGACGGAGGGGAGGGGGGTAAACTGTATGCACATGGGAATTTAGTTCCCTTTCAGAGGAAAGGGGGATTGAGTGAGGTCTGCTTTTTATTAGATTTCGAAAATGTATCCCTGTCTCCTCTCTCCACCCCTTGTCTCTCTCTCTCTCTCTCTCTCTCTCTCTCTCTCTCTCTCTCTCTGTCTCTGTCTCTCCATCAGTCTATTCCTCTCTCTTTGATTTTATGGGTTTTCTTGTGAGGATTTCTATCATCTTTTCGAGGACCACAAAAAGATGTTAGAAGGAGCTGACCGTTTGTTCCGCATTTAACTTTGGTGGAAGCGGTTCAAGCTGCAACGAGTATTCTGTCGGGAGAAATCCTTTATCAGACAGGATCCTGAGAAAGTTGGTAAACATACATGAACATCAGATTGTGGCAGCGTGAACAGAACCAAAAGCTCAAGTCTTAGTGAGGAAGCTTTAACTGTGGATGGAGCTTACAGCAGCATGTGACACTGGCGTAAGGATTTAAACAGATGACTGTCATGATGTTTACGCTGCGTGAATATGCTGTATGAATATGATTGGATGTTTTGCCTGTCAGCTGCTAGCCACTGCATCAGCATCAGCTGATGTATAAATGAGTTGTTGAAGTATGAATGAAGCTGCTGATAGCCGATAGTCAGCTGATGCATGACATCATTGTTCTGCCTGAACTAAAGAAAGGCTCCATGCAGATGAGGGTAAACTTCCAAAGTGAGGATCATTTTCTTGTCTTTCCCTAAAGTTAATTACGTGTTATTTTCCCCAAAGGGGTTAGTTTTAGTGTGAAGTGTTTTAGGGAAAATTTCAGGTCTGGGGGTATAAGAATAAACACACAGGACCAGATGTGTGCGTATGTGCATGTGTGTATCTATACACTATGTGTGTGATTGATGACAGTGGCTACGGTAGATATTTCTAGAGTTACAGCAGACCCTTTATTACAGGTATAAACCAGACTAGGAGACATATGCACTCGTGTAGACTGTTAAAAAATATCAGCACGCGTGGTGAGCATATGTGTGCACTGTACTGGTTATTAATCCATATATCAGCCTCACATGTGACTGAGTATGTGTGTGTACCTGTGTGTGTACCTGTGTGCGCTCGTATGGCTTCTGTGATGTTATGCAGATGTGTCGGGGGGGTGATAGTGATTGCATGTCTATGATTAGAGACACCTGGGCTATTCTTGCTGATCAATTGCTTTTTAATCTACCAAAAAACGATACAGGCATCTTTCATAGAATTATTTTGAGAAATATACAGAATTATGTTTTACATTTCTCTTTTCATTCTTCAGAGAAACTTGATGGAACAATATTGCTCTTTTCTAAGATGCTTTCTTCTTCTTAAACAGGGTTTATTGTCTCTATTATATATAAAGTATAATAAAGTAATATATATATATATATATATATTTTTTTTTTTTACTAGTCCTGGAATTAGTAATAACTTTCATGACCCCGTTCTTTCAAATGTTAGGTTTATAATATGATTAGAATGATGCACTTTCTTATTCAATATAGTAGTGATTTTTCTTAAGATATTGGAATAATTTATACAAAAGCATGCAAACACACAATTTGGACAAAGGATCTGCTATAAATGATGATGGTGACAAGACATACATTTATTTAGACTTAGATTTCAAATCAAATAAACTCTATAACAATCCACTGTACACCTGCTCGTATGAATTTATTGTGTGTGTGTGTGTGTGTGTGTGTGTGTGTGTGTGTGTGTGTGTGTGTGTGTGTGTGTGTGTGTGTGTGTGTGTGTGTATGTGCCTATTTTAAGTGTGTATGCATGTGCTAAAGGAAGGTGTTTAATGTGCAGGGGTCGGCACCGCTCTAAAGACGCAGCTGGTCTTTAACAACGCTGGAAAATCTTTACAACGGAGCAAAGACACACATGAATTCACACCAAATCTAACACTTTCTTGTGAATCGGGGTGTGTGTGTGTGTGTGTGTGTGTGTGTGTGTGTGTGTGTGTGTGTATGTGCCTATTTTAAGTGTGTATGCATGTGCTAAAGGAAGGTGTTTAATGTGCAGGGGTCGGCACCGCTCTAAAGACGCAGCTGGTCTTTAACAACGCTGGAAAATCTTTACAACGGAGCAAAGACACACATGAATTCACACCAAATCTAACACTTTCTTGTGAATCGGGGGTGTGTGTGTGTGTGTGTGTGTGTGTGTGTGTGTGTGTGTGTGTGGGCCCAGTTAGAGTCTGAAGTGTAGTTGTACTTTAAAGGAAAAGCTTTGACTAAAAAAAAAAAAAACAGCATCCTGACAAATGTCTGTTTCTGGGGGCAAATGGTGTTTTGATGTTGGTTATAGGCTCGTTTAAGACTGTTACTGTTTGTTCTCGCTTATCAAGGACAAATGCTTTCCACTCACAAAAGCAGAGCTGCAGGCCTGCAGCCACATGACCACAGTCAATATCAGCGTTTACTGGTGTCATTATGAAATGTCTCTTTCATTCCCTTTTTGTATGTTGTATCCACTTCCCCTGTGTCTCCGTCTCTCTCCAGATAACAGAATGATAAAGGTAAACGGCACCAGAGAGCCTCTGGAGTTTAAGTCGCACCAGTGGTTTGGAGCGTCTGTCAGGACGCACAAAGGAAAAGTGGTGGTGAGTGGACATGACGTGAACTGATATCCAAAGTCAGTATTTCTTTAAACGGGAATCAGAATTGTATTTGTTGTGCAGGCATGTGCTCCTCTCTACCACTGGCGGACAGTGAAACTCAGTGGAGAGAAGGACCCCGTGGGGACCTGCTTTGTGGCCGTCCAGAATTTCAGCGCCTTCGCAGAGTACTCACCCTGCAGGACCAGTGAGTCACCGAGCAGCCTCGTCTTCCACTGTCTCCATCTCCCTTCGCCTGCTCTCCATCCTCCTTTCCTTTTGTTTCTCTCTTTCTCTCTCAGCTGTCAGCATGAAAACAAATTAACCGTAGCATTCAGCATGTTAGGGAAGTGGCTTTAACAGACCATGTCTTAATACTCAGTCACATAACATAACGTTTAAATACAGTACACTGATTTTTCATGTCAGCCTACAGATCATAATATCTAGGCATCGAGTAGAGACGGTTAACCCAAATCATACACAGAACATTTCTCACTTCCCTCTAGTAGTTTGTAGCCATGCTGATAGTTTAAGCTTTATTTCTCCAGGTTATGATATCTGCCTCTGAAATTCCATCCTCCACCCCACTAATAACTTAGTTTTTGTCATTAAATAATTTAACGGCATACATTTCCTGTAATCGTGTGGCTGTTTCTCAGGATAATCCACAGACACTGTGAACAATTGTCATTGAAATGACCATCTCTTAAAGAAATAGTCCCAATGACAACTGTTGATAGCGTGTTTTTAAGACGTTTTAAAATGAACTTCTATTGTATTTACGTGGCAGCAGAAATCTCAGACTTATATACTGTATCTCAAAACCTGGCCAAGTGAAACCAAAAGGTGAGACAATCTGTACGTCTGAAATGACTCAAAAGCAGCGAGCAGACTTTCCCTTGCTGGTCTTCTTCTTTCTGTAAATGAGATTCATGGGATTTTCCGAGACTGCTCCCTTTCTTCATCTCCAGTTTTTTCTTTCTCTCTTGCTTTTTCCCTGTGACCCCTCTCCCTCTGTGTAGTGATACGAGGCACCGGCAGAGTATGATAAGGAGAAATGGAGGCTATCAAGTGGCACATCGTAAACCGCAGATCAAACACAGCCCTTATCATCCTCTCCATTATCTGCTCTGCATAAAATACCTCAGTGTTCACACTTGCGTGCTCCCATACACACAGTTTAGCAGTTACTCTCCCTCTCGTGCTGGAAGGTCGTTATAGATCTGTCTTTTGCTGTTTATGTCAGTTCTAACTAATCAAGACTAGAATAATCACATTTTACACTCAATTGTTCTCAAGGGGGGAATAACGCTGAAGTGGAAGTATTTCTTTATTATGTGTTTAAGTATGATTTTTTGGCCTCCGACAGCTGTTTTTCTTCTTAACATGAATCTACAACCACTCTATGACAATAACTCACTTTATGTTTATATGTGCACGTGTCGTAACGCATAATTAGTCTTCACCTCAGGGAACACTTTATGATGTGCACATAAGTTCTGTTTCACAAGTGCACAGTTTAATGCAGAAACACATCCCAGTGGTTCAGTAGCAGTTTTAGAACTAATCCGATAGAAGTCATGCTTTCTGCAAACTTAGTTGAGTGCTTTGTTCCATAAAGTGTATCTTTTTAACAAGTAAGATGTTGTTGTAGTGTTTGAAAGACATGGTTGTGTGTGTGTGTGTGTGTGTGTGTGTGATTTACAGATGATCCAGACCCAGAGGGACAGGGGTTCTGCCAGGCTGGTTTCAGTGTGGATTTCACCAAGGTAAAGATTGTCGCGACAATTGTACATTATCGACATTATGACAACCCCCTGCACACATCTTGTTTCCTGACAAAGTGCAAGCCGAGGGGTTTCCTTCAAACACAAGACCTCCCTCTGAGATTTACGGACACTCGGAAGATGAGAGCACTTTTTGTCCCTCGAGGAGCCTCCCCTCCTGATGTGACCCATCGCCTCTGAACACAATAGACAAAACACGCACACATGCACATTCTTTGACTGTATAGTCAATGTGAACTGTGACCTCTGTCTCATGCTCCAACTCTACCCTCCTGTACAGGAAGTTGTCATTCTCCACAGGATTTCAACAGGAATGACAGCAGGATTCATATGCGTGCACACACACACACCCACACACACAGCTACACATATGATATACCCCTGTAGTCTCAAACACACACAAACATCTGTCACATGACTAACCCTAACTAATTGTATTTATTCCAGGAAGGAATGCTGGTGGTAGGAGGACCTGGGAGCTTTTACTGGCAAGGTAACTGCAGCAGCATTTGGTCTCTCTTTTGCAATGATTTCATAAATGGGAAGGTGTTCAAATGTGGGAAGAGAATGAAGAGGAGTTTAACAGTCGGTCCATTCAACAGCCCACATGCACACGCGTGCCAAATCTGCAATTTCATTACAGGAGTCTTACGTAGGAGAAGGTGGAACGAAATGTGTCTCTTTTTCTTTCATTTACTGTGTCCCTCCCTTGCTTGCTCCTTTACTCCATGCTGCTCTCTGTATGTAACAGTGTAACAGGAAATGGGTGTTTGGGCTCTGTAATGAGCTGATCGGGGGGTAATGGAGTGTGGAGGAACTGCCCCTCTTCCCCGTGATAAAGTGCAGAGCGTCTTGGAAAAGCTTCAACGAGAGGAAGAGGCTCAAGGGCAGGCTACAGGGTCAAGAAGGACAGAGGAAAGGTGGGGAGAACTTAAAGACCGATAGAGGAAGAGAGCAGGGAGGACAGCGGGATCCATCGAGGATTGTTAAGGAGATGATAGAAACACGTTGAAGCGTAGGGGGGGGGGGGGGGGGGGGGGGGGGGGAGAAAGATGAGAAGTGAGGGAGTAAGTAAAGCAAAGAAAGAAGAAGAGAGACGGATCTTCTGCTCGATTAAAGCAGTGAGGTCAGCTAGCTGGCTGGATATGCAGCGCTAGTCAAAGCAGAGGGATGAAGTGTCTTAATAGGTGGAGACACAGATTGTGTCAGAGTTCAGCTGTTGAAGTGTAGCGCTACTCCCCCAACTCCAGGTGTGTGTGTGTGTGTGTGTGTGTGTGTGTGTGTGTGTGTGTGTTTAGTTGAGTGAATCGTGTTCAAGCAGCTATTGTAAGGAGGAAGGAGACAGTTTGTGATCAGTTGCACAAATACATTCCTCTTTCCTTTTATTTGTAACCCCCATGTGTCACTTCACGGCACTTCCTTTTTTTTTAGAAAAGAAAAATGGAGCAAGAGGTCAGAAAAAAAGAGAGAAAGACAAAAAGGGAAAAGTGCTAAAATGTTTCATATCATTTTGGGATGTTTGGCGTTGATGCTGTTGTTACATATGGTTGAATAATAAATGCTCCAGCATACAAAACCGCTGTAGACAGACATCACAGACGGCCTAATGGACTGCTCCCTCCATGTGCCCTCAGTGTGGCAAGGCTTGCTGCCTCCAGTTAAAACACTTCCTCTGAATGTTTATAAAAGCACTCAGCCTGGATTTTATAGCTTCTAATATACAACAATTATCTTCAGACTTCAACCTGAGTCATCGTGAAAAAAAAAAAAACTTTTAGAATACAATCTTGACATCTCTTGGTGTAAAGGACACTTAAAATAGCTGCATTGACTAATGCAGCTGTGTTAACAGTTTGTAACACGGCGTCTCATCAATCAGATAGAGGTTTAATAATGAGTTGATATAGTGATATGTTATTCTGGGAGATAAACGTGTGTGTGAGAGAGAAGAGAAGAAGAGGGAGAGGGGAAGGGAGGGTTAAGAGGGCACATTTTCCTCCCGTCAGTGCATACACACACACATTAAGGAGGATTTATGGGATGTTCAGGGCGGCCGAAGATAAAAAATCATTTGTTTGTTTGACCTCTTGTTCAAGAGCAGAGGAAAGGTGTTGTTTGTGCGTGCTCACCTATAATTCAAAATCCATCGCTGCAGAGAGGATATACGCTTTCTTGACTTTAAAAAAATAAAATGTAAATAACGTACGAGTATTTTTCCAGCTTTCCCTCTCCCGACGATGTGTTTTAGCTTTCCTCGGGGAAGACTTCCATGTGCCGTCGGCTCTGTGCATCTTTCATGGCGAGCAGATGGGTCGGCTCCAGCAGGGTTCTGTGGCAGAGGGCAGCGCCGCTCCTTTCATGGGGTCTGAGTGGAAACCACTGGCCAGGAACAGATGTGACTCTCTCACCCTGAGTGTTTGTTTTCTATTTATCTGTGTGTGGTTGGTGTGTCTTTGTGTTTGTGTGTGCAGGTCAGGTAATGACAGCGGGCATAGCTGAGATACTGAACGGCTACTCTTTGAAGGCCGTGCTGAGACGGGTTCCAGGAGAGAAACACACTCAAGCTGCTGAAGACACACACGACGACAGCTACCTTGGTAACACTCATTTACAACACACACACACACACACACACACAAAGTGACAACGGTTTTGATCGAAATCATAATTATACACTACATTTCACACACAGTTTAAACCGAGCACTACGTACAGGGTTAATCCTGCCCACATGTCATCATGTGCAACCAATTTCTCTCTAGGCTACTCTGTGGCAGTGGGGGAGTTTACAGGAGACTCTGAACAAGGTGAGAAAGCCAACAATTCATTACAGCTAACCACATGCCGCAATAGAGAAATCACTTGCTAACAACAGCAGCAGCCGCCCTGCAACACCGTCTGAAACACTCTCTTCATGTTCATGATGCCAGGACCAATGTGAGGGAGCGATAGGGAGTGGACAGCTGGGTGACAGTGACTTGGTCTGAACTCAAAGGCAGTAATGAGAACCGTCTCTGTATGTCTGGGTCGCGACCCTGAGGGGACAGGACTTGGGGAACTGCTGATAAAGGGATTTCCTCTCCCCAGTTTTGGCTGATTAGAATGATTAGTGGCAGACTCCGCAGACCTCTTTAGGTCTAGAGTGAGTCTGCAATCTTTTCTGGACTTGAAATATTAGGTGGAAAGAAAGGCAGGCACCGACACAGAGCATCGTTTTATTAAAGACGTGCAGGTGGGGAAAAGTGCGAGTGAGTTCACCTTTGTCGAACCTTTCAAGGGAAAGGCCAAAATATTTGATTTCTCGAAATGTACAAATTGTTTTATTTTTCTTAGATCCACTTATATAGACACTCTGGTGACTTGCCAGCCGTGTGGCATTTGGATTTGCGTCTCTAAGCAAGCTTCAGATGCTGCTGACGTTCATTCCCATGCCATCAGTTTGTCAGCGCTACAAAAGAAACACAGAAGTCATTTCAAAACAAAGCTCTTAAGAAAATATGGAGAAATATAATGTGACCACTGTCATGCTACATCACATTTGAAACCATTTTGTATTGCTTCCTCTTCAAACACTGTCACCACACACTCACTATTCACACGCATGAGACCCTCCTCCCCTTAAGCCACTTCAGCTTCCCATTCATAATTTCCCGTCTATCAGAGCCTTTTTGCTAATCACCGTTTAGTGGGATCTTTGCGGGACAGCTTCACATTTGCATACCCCCCATGCCAATCCCGCAAAGGCCCTGAACCCCCTCCGGCACAACACATGTCAGGGGAGTCTTAAAGTGAGCCTTAAGAGGTTACACATGCCTGTTGATGTGTTGTGTTGTAAAGCAAAGCTTGTTGTGGTCTTGTTCCTGAAAACGTCTTCTGACTGGAGAACTGGTCGTTACTGGGAGTTCTGAGTGAGGATGGAGCTGGGAAGTCCTGGTTTATAAGCTCGTGGTTGAACCTTTTGAGTCGAGCTGGAAGGCAGGAAGAGGGGACGCTGTCTTCTCTCTCTATGTGGGTCCCTCAGATCATCCCTAGAAGTCTACTGCACCACACTCATCAATCAATACACAAGCACAGAGCACCCAATCACTCAGTGTGTTCTCAACAACACTTGGCCCTTCTGACAGGGTGGGCTTGGTCAGGGATTTGAGGGTTCAGGCCTTTGAGACAAACCTCTGATGAACCCTTTCTTTCTAAGTAAGTAAGTATTCTCACACACACACACACACACTAGTCTAAGTCTTTATTTGTTTGTATGTTTCCCAGAGCTGATAGCCGGAGTCCCAAGAGGAGCTCAGAACTTTGGATATGTGAGTATGAACTGAAATTCAAAAAACATTTGTTTAGTCATTCTGCAGCAAAAGCATTGTGACAGACTGGTGACAAATTTAAGAAATGGAGTGTCTATTTGCATCTGGGAGAGAATAGTCACACAGCAGCTATTTACATGTATTTATTACATTACATTTACACCCGGCGATGTTCAATATGCTCCTGAATTTAGCAACAGGCAGCTGGCCATAAGGCTTTCTAATTAATGCAGATGTTGCGATATAGGTAGGGACGCACCCAGTGTGTCGTTTACATCACAAGAATGATTTGTCACTTGAAATTGTCACTAAAATGTCGTTTAAATGCTCAGTAATAGCCAGCAGTTTTCATGATTCAAAGTGCAAACATGGAAACGTATGTGTGGCAGTCTATGATCTCAGAGAGATAAGAAGAACAGTGGAGTTTTTTTTGCAGACACACAGTATACAAATAAAGTCTTCTAGATTTGAGCTTTTACTGTACACATACGTATCTACATAGATCTGAGAAATAATGTATGTGTGTCTATGTAAACTGTAGATGGCCTAGTGTTCTCTTATGGGAACATGTCCCCAGGGCTGACAGTGTCAATCCTCCCTAATGACACACAGCTTCCGCTGCATGTGGAGGGCGGTGACCCCACCTAACCCCACTAACCCTTCTCCACACACGACCCCTAACCCTAACCTGTAGTGCAACCACAGGACTAGCTACACTGCACACACACACATTGCAAGAGTGTGTCTGGACATTGTAGCTGGTGCGAGGATGCTCCTTCCTGTACAGACAGTGCACTGTGAGTGTCAGAGAGGAGGGGGCGAGTGTCATGAGGTATGCAGGTAGGCCATGTTAGAGGCCTGGCACTTGAGTAGCTGTCAACCCAGACTCAGAGTGCATGAACATTTAACATTGAAGCTAGTGATTCAATATTAGTGTTTACACATCCTCATCTGTCTGTGTTCATATCCCTTTTTAGTGTGTCTTTGAGACATCTGTGAATGGGTTAACGTGCATCCTCCTGCATGTGTGTGTGCGTGCGTGCGTGCGTGCGTGCATGTGTGTGAACGTGTAGCCCCCGGCTGTCTCCATGTGGTTGTTATTTTAGGTCTTATGAAGGAATTCTCAGCCTCCCCCCTCCGTCTCTCCCCACGATCGGGGTTAGGATGGGGGGAAGGAGAGAAAGTTGATGGGGGAAATGGTTAAGGGACAAAGATGATGATGATGATGGTGGTGGTGGGGGAGGGCAGGGGGAAAAAGGGGGCTTGAGTAGAATAAAAGCTTGTTTATGCTTTTTTAATTCAAGCATTCTTCATGTGACTGTTTGTCAGACTTCTTGGCTATGTTTGCTTTTGGAGTGCTATGAGGACAAAGTCTGGTGCTTTACTACTCACACTGGATTGTATCTGACATTATATCTGCTTGTTTTAGGTGGCAATGATCAACTCCACTAATCTGACCTTCATGCAGAACTTCACGGGGGAACAGGTAGGAGCATTAACACGGTCACTGTCTGTCATCTTGCAGGTCAGCATATACACCACTGTACTATAAGCACCAGTTGAGATGGATTTTCTTCCATTGTTGAGTGAATTCAATTCGAATGGGTATACAAATTAAATTAGATGAAATCATGTATTGGGTTTATGGTTGAAAATATTCACGTTCCTTTGTCTGTCCCTCAGATGGCCTCCTATTTTGGCTACTCGGTGGCTGTCACTGACCTGAATGGAGATGGGTAAGTAGAACATGTCCATGTCACTCTGGACACATACTCTCTTCTGTCTTTTGTGACATTGACACTACAGCTTACGTCTCCAGGACCGACGATGTGCTGGTTGGAGCCCCCCTCTACATGGAGAGAGAGATGGAGAGCAAACCCAGAGAGGTGGGAAGAGTGTACCTGTACCTGCAGATGGCCCCGCTCACTTTCTCCAAACCTGTTGCACTAACCGGCACACACACCTTTGGGCGCTTCGGCACGGCTATAGCACCCCTGGGAGACATCAACCAGGATGGATACAATGGTATGCTGAAAGGGTGAAATGCAGAAAGAGACAGAGAAGAAAGTGAAAGGGAAAGACAAGTTAAAAAAGGAAATTTAACCAGATGAAACTCATCTGAGAAACAAAAATATGCAAGAGGGGAGAGACAGCAAAGAGGAAAAAAAAGAAGGAGATGAGAAGATTAAACAAAATAATTTCACATGTTCTATGTGCCAGTGTGTGAACCTCTTTCTGTTGTACTTGTCTGGCCATGTGCGGCTGCTGTCTCCTGTGCCTCTTGGACTGTTATGTCTCTTACTGAGGAAATCCTATCAGATGCTGCTGCTTGAGAAACGTTAAGCTCTTCAGCCAATCAGGAAGTGCGGCGATGAAAGGTTGTCTGCGTGAACTTATTTCCTCCTGTGATGATCAGGGATAAGGCCGCGTGTGTGTGTGTGTGTGTGTGTGTGTGTGTGTGTGTGTGTGTGTGTGTGTGTGTGTGTGTGTGTGTGTGTGTGTGTGTGTGTGTGTGTGTGTGTGTGTTGGAGTTATTTTTAACTCACCAGATGTGCCCTGAGATAAAATCATCTGGGAGTTTCTGTCCGGCAGCCAAGAGTTCATTCCTCTTCAATGTGTTTGTTTTATTGTCACATTGATTAGACAAAGACACATGCGCGCGCACGCACACACACACACACACACACACACACACACACACACACACACACACACACACACGGACACACAAATCACGCAGCCTGCAGCCCAAATGCTTCATCAAGCTAAAGCATGTTTAATGCTGCTTTTAAAAATTAATGAACTGATGCACATCTGGTCCTCACATGACATCAGTCCCACTGATTTATGTTTTATTTATTTATGGGGAGTTAATGTGTGTGTGTCCCACCCCTGTAAACGCTTTAACCGTCAGATCAATAACCATTGGATCAATACTGAAGCTTTCTCTGGCCTAAAACATACAGTAAATCACACCAGGCTGTCTGTCAGGATGTGGCTGTCTCTGAGAAGGAGATGGAGCCTCTCTGCCAGCTGCAGTGATATGCAGAGAAAATACTTGTTGAGAGTTCTGTTGATCTAATGAGTACAAGTCCATGTCTGCGCATGATTTCATTATTCGGAATTACGGCATCGGCATGGAAACATTGTAATCAGGGTTTTCAGCAGCAAATGTCAAATGTCCGTGTTCAAGTACACCTGTGCCCGTGTGTTCCATCCGTGCATAATGACTGACAGATCTCCTGTCTGTCTGTGATGACACTGAGACTCGATGTCCTTCCTCCTCCCATAGCAGAGACCTCATCACTCCATTTTCTAAAATGATTCATATAAGCACAACCATACCCATGCCCTCTCGTCTTCATCACTTCATCCCAGCTGTAGAATGAAACCTTACAGTTTAGCTAATTAAACTTGCAATGTTAAAAAAAAAAAAATGGTATCAACCAAAACTGACTGTCACCATCGCTCAAAGCGTCGGCCTGTTTCTGTCTGTGAGTAACGATCTCCTACAGTTTTGCTCTCAGTGATCACAGTGGGTGTTCTGCCAGTTTGCTGTTGATGTCTGCATTGAGTGGGACTTTCACATTACTTGAAGACATTATTATTATTTTTTTAAGTAAGATGTTGTTTTACACAGCTATTCAGTTATGTACACATACTAACGCATCGACACACAGGCTTACGCACACACAGGCTCATATATACACTTGCATACACACATGGTTGCATTTATCCTCTCTACCCCACAATCGGCTTCATGTAGAACTAGTTGTTTAGGCTGAGAGGTGGGGTGGGGGGGGGGTCCGGAGACAAACAGGATGTCTAGAGGTGTTTGGATAGTTATAGCCCCGCCGGATAGCCTACTTTTATACAGAACAGTGCAATGAGTGGACATTAAGAGAATAAAGATAAACACTATCTATTTGCATGGTAAAATCTAAAACGTGTCATATCAGGGCAGGTTCATTGTTTTATCTCTGTTTTCATGTACTACAGACAACTTGCACACTCACCACCAAGGCTAATATTGCTAACAATAAGGCCATTCACACAACAACCACACACACCCTATGCCCTACAACAGAATCCACACAGCAAACTCGTCCGTCTCTCTTTAACCCGACTCGCACACTCTTTCTTACCCGACACATTCGGTCCGTTTAGGGCGACAAAACGAAGTGAGAACAGGCTCTCTTTAAACAACCTGTTGGCTTCGTCATTTGCGGCTGAAAACCTTTTCTCCCCATTCACCAATAATATTTGTGAATAAATGTTTTCAATTTGAATAATGAATACCGTTGGACATAGTCAAAGCTTTTAAAAATACATTTGAGAAACAATTGCGTGCGAGGCAAGATGGAATGGGATAATTCATTAGTGAGGTTTAGAGGCCAGACAAGTTTAACAGATGAGTGAAGGAAATGAAAGAAAAGAGGTAAATGATCAGTGCAGGTAAAGGAAGGCCAAGCTCTTTTCCTTCTCTCTTTTCTCCTACAAGTATGTTTTCCACTGACCCTGTCTCAGAGGAGCCTTTATCCTGCTGATGTCTAAACCATGCGTATGTGTGTCATCTCTTAGACGTGGCGGTGGGCTGTCCGTTCGGAGGCGAGGAGCGTGGAGGCAGAGTATTGATCTTTAATGGGAACAGAGACGTATCCACGCAAGGCCTGGCGCTGAGCCAAGAGCTGAGAGCGGCCGGGACCCCCCGTGGCAGCTTGCCTGGATATGGATTTACTCTAAGAGGAGGCCAAGACCTGGACAACAATCAGTATCCCGGTAAATACTCACACTCAACAGATCAATCTTTCTCTTCTCAACTCCCCATGTTACAATCAAAATTCTTTCTCCGACTTGCATTCCTTCACTTTTCCACGCTCCTTCCAGCTCCTCTCATTACACCATCCCTCCTCTTCATTCTTGACCTCCACATTTCATGCCCCCCACCCATGCTCTTCTCCACTACCATCCCCATGTTTTCCTGTATTGCTTTCCTCCTCTGGTAAAGTCATCAGTCAGAAGAAGGGGGTACAGGGATGAGTGCCAATGAACTGCTGCCTCATCCATTCTCCGCATGTTCAGTCTGCCAGACAGTCAAGCTTCAGGCCATATCCCTAAAACCTAAACCCTAAACCCTGCAGCATTCAATGAAATTACATGCAGCAAACTCCACACCGTATGTGCATTTACTTACTTTACTTAACACCTTCAACTTCTGACTTTACAAAACGTATTAGAAACCTCATAACAATCCTAAGAGACCGGAAAGTAGTTTTAGTGAGAAGCTGTTTATGTACAAGAGTTTTTAGTAGAGAAAAAAAATCTATTTGAAACAAAGCAGGTCTGTAAAACCACTGTTTTACTACCTCATTTTCTCCCTAATTTAGAGCCACTCTGCACTCAGCATTACTTTGGCTTTGTGCTTGCACAGATTAGGCTAAAAAGGAGAATTTGTTTAGTTTTACCTATTATTTTCTTTGCTCCCACTCCCTTTCCTTTTCATTCTGCTATAATAACATATTTCTTCATTCTCCAAACAGGACATCAAGGGACACACACAGGAGAACGCACAAGTTCACATGTGTGGCTTGTGATCAGTTTCACTGGCAGCTAGAGAGTGTGTTGAGCGTGCGCCAGGCTCCAGGTCAAAAAGCTAGACCCTGTGCAGACCCACTTCAAATCAGAGACCCTGAATGAAAAACCTTGTACTGTAAATACACACACAGGGGTTACAGGTTGAAGGCTTAGGCTTGTGGAGGAGGAAGTGGAGTAGAAACTCATGGGTGGCATAGCTTTCAGCCAACACACACACACACACTTCATATAAACACGCACACAAAAGAACATGCAGCGCTTGTGTCGTCTGTCATTAGAGAGCTGGCTGACGGAAGTGAAACACACACACACACACGCGCGCGCACACACACACGTACAGAGTGTCGTTAGCAGGGTAGTAAAGTCACACTGTTCAAAGGAGCCAGAGATGTTTGATCAGTATTATGAGAGGACTGCTCAGGCGTCTGGGAGGCCTGCTCAATCCGCCATATGCTCCCATAGAAGTAAAATGTCATTAGTCTACTGCAGGAACAGAGAGAAGGAAGATGGTGATGAAGCTCCACTTTTTTTAGCTTTAATGCATTTGTTTTCCAAAAGATTATATCATGCATTTATGTTTTTATTTGATAGCTCACAGTGAGAAAAGAGAAGAGGAAGAGACAGAAATGACAAAGATTCAGAACGCGAATAAAAATGTCAGCCACCCTTCAGGTCTTCAGCCCAGAATGAAGCTTCATTGAACTACAGACAACTGTAGTTGACCCAGAAGCAGCAGAGTTGATGTTTCCAGCGGAGGCCAATAAGCAATATGGTTCAGTTAAGTTTAGGGTCAGCTGTGTATCGGAAGGGGGTCAGACTGCCTCAGGGTGCATTTGAGGTTCAGCCGAGAGGTCAAAGGTCAAAAACTGACAATGTTTTACCTGTCAATCACAGTGAAGCTAGCTGAGAGAGCCACATACACAGACATGTCGGGGTCGGTGATTTGGATGTGTGTGGTTGCGAGGGGTCAGTAGGTTGGTAAGTAGGTGTAAAGTGTAATACTGGACTCATGTCTACTCATATTTTATAGAAGGAAGAAGGTAAATGATTCTTTTTTGTTCCCATAGTATTATAATCATATAAACCAAATTTACTTTGAAACAAAACCTATTATATTAGTCAATCCTAAGAAATTCCTTCGCAATGTGGAACACCCAAATCCCCTAAAGATGTGCTTTTCAAGCCAAATTTCGAGAAAATATGTATTATATTTGGCAAATTACCGAATAGCGTTCAAATCTAACACATGCACCCAAGAATTAAGAAATCCCCCATTTCTTTCTTAAATCCGCCTACTTTTCCACTGAGTGCCATTGACCTTTGGCATTTCATCATGGAGGCCAGTCCCCTGCAGCTAAACAGGCAGTCAGAGCAAGCAGCCAGTGACAGCTTGACAGTCTGTCTAAACTCGGGATGGAGGTTGTGTTTTCACAGCCCAGGACAGACACCAACAGCTAAAGCAGCTCAGTTACAGACTATACCTGCATCTAGACCTGCCATCAATGAGCGGAGTGTATATGAGCATGTACGTACTGGTGTGTCAGCCCATGTGTGTGGGTACGATTCGCTGTGTCTCTATACATGCACAAACCTCAAATCAACAGTGGCAAGCAAGTTTTCCTGTGCGTAAGGAAATGGGATTGACATGAAGAGGAAAGTGGGCCGTTATGTGATTTAGCCCTCGGTGCAGCCATGCAACGCTCTCACACTCTCACACACACACTTAACCCCAAAGGTGCCCTGTCCACAAATCAGTCTCATGTCATGCAGCGGTTTTGAAAGCAAACAAAAGAGTGAGGATAAGGAGTGCAGACAACCACTGTATTGAAGCTATGGCAGGACTGGAGTTGGATTTCTTGGTTACACAACTCCAAGAGCGGGATGAACAGAGGAATTTGGACTGGGAGTGAGGTGGTCCCTCTCTCTCTCTCTCTCTCTCCCCCTCTGCTGAAAACACACCTTGCGTCTGATGGCTTTCACAGATTGCGCCGTAAAGGCCAAGTGCAGTATCCTCGGCCCTCCCTTTTCTATCATTCCTCCTCCTGAACTCTTTCCCCCCCCTCTTCCGTACCTCTCCAGCTGCCCCACAAAACCCACATCTTGAGGTCCTTTCTTGTTGCAGGCTTTTCGATACAGCACACACACACATCGACACAGACACACAGAGCCACATACTCACATAGCGACATAGCACACACTCCAGGGGAAGAGGGACGGAGCCTAAATGTTTAATGCTGTGGTTTCAGGGGGACTCAGTGACTGTAGCCAAAGGCAGAAACAGATGTGCCTCTCTCAGATTCAATTAGTCCCTTTCTTCTTAAATACGCAGGAGAGGAAAGACAGCAAATGACAAGCAAATTGTACAAGGGAACACTGCCACCATCTTATTCCAATCCTGCCTGCAGCAGGTTACCACAGATAGTAACTGATTTAGTTGCTTCTTAAATATGATTATTTAGTGTTGCTCTTGTCATTGTAAACTAAATCAATTCAAGTTTTCGGATCATTTTCATGGCATTTTTTTACTTTGCTTCTATTATTTTATAGGCCAAACAATTCATAAATGAATCATAAAAAATAATAAGAGATTACTTAATAATGAAATTAATAATTAGCTGCAGCCCAACTTGCTTTTCACTGAGCAGCATGAGGTTATTCTGTCTTTCTCAGGATCACACAACTGCTGCATCTGGCAGTGATGGCTTGTATTTATTAAGTGCCTCTTCAGTTTCACATTGTTTTAATCAGCGTGCGTGTGTGTGTGTGTGTGTGTGTGTGTGTGTGTGTGTGTGTGTGTGTGTGTGTGTGTGTGTGTGTGTGTGTGTGTGTGTGTGTGTGTGTGTTTGTGTGTGGGGGGGGGGGCTTTCATTGGTATGTGTCCCCTAACTGCAGCCATTAAATACTAGGCTCTATTTTAAACTCATGAGAGCTAATTAAAAGTGTGTGTTCATCACAAAACCCATGAAAACAAATAAAAATCACGTATAGATGAGATCTGTTGCTGCTTACAATTAGGAGCTGTTGGGAAATGTTGCTGAGTGAAATGTGATTGGAGCGATGTGAACGTTCTAATGGCACTGGAATGCAGCACGGGGTCCCTGTCTCACACTCACACACACACACACACACACATGCATGATAAACTCACAAACACGCATGTTGTGTATTTAGTATTCATGAATTTAGTCTGAGCTGGGTCATGTGTGAAAGTAAAAACATAGATATCAGACAAAGTCAAGGCTGTGTGTGTGTGTGTGTGTGTGCGTGTGCGTGCATGTGCGCGTGTGTGTGTATATTAAATGTGAGCAGTCTGTGTTTGATGAAGATTACTGGAGACCTTGAAATCAGTCCCATCTGTGACTTTCTTTGAAGCTCTCTCTCTCTCTCTCTCTCTCTCTCTGCAGATCTAATCGTGGGGGCGTTCGGGGCAGGCGAGGTGTCGCTGTACAGGTAAGAATGAACAAGGCGTTCTGTCTCATTTGAAAATGCTTGTCAGTGTAGATTTGTTCCTCACAGTTTTGTTAGTTTCCTCAAATACATTTTTTGTCAGATTGTGTTACAGTATGTGTGTGCGTGTGTGTGTGTGTGTGTGTGTGTTTTGTGTGCAGGTCTCGAGCTGTGGTGTCTGTGGAAGCTGCAATGATCTTGACTCCCAGAATCCTGAACCCCGATGACCGGCAGTGTCACCTGCCTCAAACAGATATCATGGTTACCTGGTAAGAAGGGCATGCTCAAGTACATTTTCATTTTAAATAAAAAAACTATATATATATATTTATGTCAACGAAGAAAAACTTGTAGAAGAAGTAAATGTAATTAATATCCCAAACCTAAGTGACACATGATGACTTAGAGTACCACTGACAATTAAGAAAACAAATGTTTTCCCAAAGAATTTACAATATATTTTTGATTTGTATGGTCCTCTAGCTCTTCACCACAGTTCACAATGTTTCGTAATTGTTTCCAGCTGTGTGGACTATCCTCCAGTTTCGCTCGGCATTGTATCGTGGGGCAAAAGCGTCCATCAATGCCAAACTCTAAAGCTGAAATGAAAAGCTAAATCTAAATAATTTAGTAGATTTAATCGTGTTAACACTCCAGATACTCTTAGTTATAAGTTGTTTGCAGTTTTTCGAGACAGGCCATGTGTGTGTGTGTGTGTGTGTGTGTGTGTGTGTGTGTGTGTGTGTGTGTGTGTGCGGGTGCGGGTGAATTAAAGCTAAAGGGATACATGTCTAAAAGAACGAGAAGACGAATGAGGCCCACTTCTGCACTGAACCCCAGAAATGTACCACAAACCGTACTGCTTGTACTGTGTCATAAATTGGTAGGCCGTATAAAGTATACGCATTCACAAATCTCACACACACAATAGTTCACCCCTGTGCTCGAGACGTCTACCATCAGCCAATGTCTGTGTGTCTAATGCAATAATTTAGAAGCACACTAAAAAAGCATACTCATATAACCTGGAAATAAAGATCCATGAGACCCTGCTATTAATTTAAAACAGCATATTTCTATTTTGATTATGTTATTGTTCCTGTGGGTAGCAGGCTGGCTTTGAACAGTCTGGGGGTGTGTTTAGTTGAGGGGAACGGGTCTAAAGGTTCCTGCTGCTTCGCCACAGTCTATTGTTGGTCCAAACTTATTGGGGCTGGAACCGCTGTCTGACTGTTTGGATGGAAAAAGTGTGTTTGTCTAGTTAAACATCATAATGTGTGTGTGTGTGTGTGTGTCTGTGTGTGAGTCTTGGCAGCAGGTGAAAAAGGAACAGGGTTTGGATCGGATTGACAGAAAGCACTAAACTGTGGAATTCTGTCAAAACATAACTCGGTTTATTTGAATAAACCGCCATAAACGTTTGGTCGGAGGTATGGAATCAGATAGGACTCGTAGGACACAGACACACACACACACATGCAGAGAGTCAAACAGCAGCTCGTAGAATTATGGGATGCCTGGGTCTCTGGGATGTTTTGGACATTTTAGCTGTTTCCCTGTGGTAAAGCATCAAATATTTTGAAAAAATAAGTATCCAGCAATCTTTGAAAACCCAGAGGGTCATTTAACAACACTGAACGCTGTTCCAAAGGTATTTCCTAAATCTGAATATTGGTATTTATTTATGTATTTTATACAGTATTTTCATACAAACTAACAAATGTTGCAATGTGGCAATAATCATTATTCTTATGAGGTGTATATATATATATATATATATATATATATATATATATATATATATCTCCATCCATCCATCCATCCATTAACTTCCACTAATTCAGGGCCGGGGCTTATCGAATTAATTATATAATTATTGCTCCACTCTGCTCTCAGCTCTACAGAGCTTTATGGTGAGTTTAAGCACATTATTGATGATTTTGTGGCTTGCAAATGTACTCTTTTTGGTTTCCTCTCACCACTCTTCTAGTCGGCCACAGGAGACAACAGTTGCTGGCAAACAATCTCTAAAATAGGACTCTATGCTACCAACCTAGACAAAAGTAATTAGCTAGTATACATAGTGGAGTATTCTGCAACTAAGAGCTGCAAAGAGCAGGATGTTTTTCTTAGGAGTTGGTGGAGAGAAAGAATTCAAATTCATCAGGTGGACAGAAACGCGACTCCAGATGTGTGCTGGTGTTGCCCCGTATCTGCAGGATGTATAAATAGGCACCTGTTTGCTAACATGTTTCAACTTAGGAGGTGGTTATATGTCAATATTGTGTTAACAGCTTGTTTCTGCTCCCCAAAAGGTGCTAAATTGACCTTCTGTGTTTTCCAAAGATTGCAGATTCCAAAGATTTTTTTTTAATCTGATGCTTTTGCTTTGTGTCTCAAATGTAATTGTGATACATGATAGGCACAAACTGGGTCTGGATGGATGAAGGAGTGGTGGAAAAGGAGGGGCAGCTCCTTAATGACCCGTCTTGAATTGAACGTTCTTACTTACTCATTAAGCGGACCCGGGGAAGTCAGGAGAGGGATTGATGTGTTCCTATTTGCAGGGAGGGCCGTCGAGCAGTGTGTAGGGTGCTGGAGTACATACTGTATGCATTTAGGGGGAAATTACATACAGTAATGACTAACCAAGCAGCAGAGCTGTTGTCAGTAAAATGGGGGTCATTTTCGCACTGCATACGCTTAAGTTTGACACACAGTGCTTATTAGAGTCACACTTGAGCACACACACCCAAAATCACAAAACACACATATGCTTACATGCAACACATATTAAACACAGATGAAACCACCTGCAGAGGTCAACATGACTTCGGGGAGTCATTTTCATCCCACGCACATGAACTCACATCTGCATCCCACATCATCACCATCAGGAAAACTACCTCATCATTACTGTGTCATCTAATGAGGATACTAATTATTAACAAACACACAAGCATCCAACATCTGTTTTTGTGCTGGAAGTTGGAGTTTGTGGACTGAAACCAAACAAACAAATATTCGCATGAAGTCATTTACCTCGTCCCTCATGTTGCTTAGTCTTCAGAATCAGGAAAGTTGTGTCTGCAAGCTTCCTAAGATTAGTCCTTATTACCAGTGCAGAGCTCCCCGTGTGGGAGTCACTTTCCTGTTCTTGATTAGAGAGGTGATAACACACACACACACACACACATACATACACACACACACACACACACACACACACATACATTCTTACACGTACGTTAATACACACTAAAATTGAGGAAATGCAGAAATGTTTCCCAGTCTCCCATGTCTGTGTGTCTAATTGAGGGGCTCACAGGGCCCTCAGCGGTATTTACCACTGCCTCCTGGAGCACAGGAAGGAATTAATGCCTTGCTTAAGGGCAATGTATTTAGTTATATACTGTAGTTAGTTTGTTTAATGATTTTGTCATGCATCGAAATAAGAGGGAAGAGTGAGGTTGAAACATGTCTGGAATGAATGAATGAATGAATAATATCATTGGAGCGGAGTGTGCAGTCGTAATTTCTTCTAAATATGTTACTGCTGTGACAGGCACCTTTTTGGTGTGCATAAACCACACAGCTCATGTGGAAATTGTCTAGGTAGCAAATATGAGCAACCGGCATTGGCTTACAAGATACCAAAAATCAAGATAAACCACGTGCAGCATGCACTGCATACATGTTGTATTAATGCTAAAGCCAAAAGTAAATGATAACAATTCACATCATATTTCCAGACCTCCATTTCTACAACTAAATTACTAAAACAGCATAATGTAATTCTGACCTTAAGATACATTCCAGTCAGGACAAATTAAAGACTCCATATTGGCTTATTTTCAAAGCTTTTGAGAAAGAATAACTTACTCTAAAACATCCAAATTAAGCAAGCTCTTATTGTACTTATTAGCTGCCTCCCTTAAACTTGCATGGCTTACTGTTCTTACCGGTATTATATTATGTATTATGGTATCAAGAGTGGGTAAATATTTCAGAATTAGAGGTGCCAAATGGAATTAGACTTTACATGGTGTCACCATTACTTTTTGTTCACTTTGTCAGTGTGGATGTGGGGCAATAGACACATACGTGTTGATGTTGTACAATATGCAAACAGTTCACACAATCATCATAGTCATCTCTCTCTCACTTGTTTAACTCTTTATCGTCCGATATTCTGTTCCTCCAGTCTAAAGTTGGACGTGTGTGCAGCAGTGAGTGGAGTGGGGATCCCCAGCGCTGTAGGTGAGTAGCTGTGCACAATGTGATGGAATGAGACAGGGAGGCAAAGTATTGAGATTGGGACGGCATTCAGAGCCACCTCCAACGTACATCTCATTAGAGTCCTCTGCCACACCAATCAGAGTGGAAAACAAGGGCAAGAGGAAGGGTGGAAACCAGAATAGGGTAAACAGACACAAGCAGTGGAGGTTTAAAGTACATTGTTTCCACTGTCTAATGATGCTCTGTCAAGTAAAACGCCTACAAATGGCTCTTTATTTTGTGACTAATAGAAAATCAAGGAATTAGAACAGTTGAGGAGTGTCTAATTGGCTCGATCGTCTTATCCCCTCTCACTGTCACTACACTCGTGCTTTCCTCTCAACTCAACTCTCTCCATCTCTGTATCACTACTTTCTGTCCAGACCTGAGAGCAGAGCTGCAGCTGGATTGGTTGAAAGGCACCAGAGGCGGAGTCAAGAGAGTTTTGTTCCTGGACACCCAGCAGCCTCAGCGCACTGGGCTCCTAAAATTGCGACACAACAGCCCACATGCATGTCTGAGCTACACCATTTACCTGAGAGTAAGCAAATCACACACATATTCATGAGCAAATACATGAGCTTTTGCACAATGTTGTGTATCTTACATCAGCTGTGCAACTGCTCCGATACTATTCAAACCAAACAAAGTTGACTTACTGCACATTTCTCACCTCTTTCTGTTTTCTGTCTCAGGAGGAGGAGGATTTCCGGGACAAATTGACCCCAATCTCACTGGCTCTGAACTACAGCTTGGCTCCACCCGTTCATGGCCAAAACCTCCCACCTGTCCTCAACCATTACAGCAGCACATTCCTTCAAGAGCATGTGAGTACATATACAGTAGGGTGACCAGACGTCCTCTTTTTCCCGGACATGTCCTCTTTTCGAGACCTAAAAAAAGCGTCCGGCAGGGATTCCAAAAACGTCCGGGATTTTGCTACGTCCGGGAAAATAGTTATTACCCCCTTACAAGTTTTGGAAATGGTACCTCCGGGATTTTGCTACGTACGGGAAAATAGTTATTACCCCCTTACAAGTTTTGGAAATGGTATCTCCCTCACGTTCCACCTTCTTGCGCAAGCTCTGACTGTAGAGAGAACTGTCATTGGTCGACCGATCTCAACGTAAATGTAAGTTCACGGCATGCTATACACTACTACTACCCCCCACACAACCTCAGCCCGAAGTTGGGTGTGAACTAAACCCAAAACATACTCTTTTGTGCAGGACCTGTATAGCACATCTATAGTGTGCATGTTATGAGTCTATTTGTCTGCATGTATATAGCACCTGCATCCCACTTACATGTATTTCTATTTTTGGTTTCATGATGATGTCCAGTGTACTTCTACAATTTCCTCAATCGCCCTCTCTGTGCCCCTCTTCCTCTCAGGCCTACATTCTCCTGGACTGCGGTGACGACAATATTTGTATCCCCGACCTCCAGCTCTCTGCCAGCATGTAAGACTGACATGGCCACGCCCCTCTGACCTCAACCTGTAAACACTCACAGACACGCATGCACACAGCGAAACTAAAGAAAGTGTGTCTGCTATTCCTCACACAATAAGAAAAGTATACGTTGAAGCTGCTCACATTAAAATTCCATTTTCTGTGTGTGTGTGTGTGTGTGTGTGTGTGTGTGTGTGTGTGTGTGTGTGTGTGTGTGTGTTGGGGGGAGGTGTTTGTGTGCTGATGTGTATGTGAATTAGCCTATAGTGTTTCCAGCTGTACGATATCTCCATGGCAGCGTTATACAAACATCCTGTCACCCACTGACTGACACACACACACACACACACACTATTGTTGGGGTCAAGGGTATTGCATGCAGTAGAGGAGATTGCACTTGAATCAAGAAAGTCCAAAAATACAATATATATTCTTTATTTATTTTTTAAACACAATAGAGTTGGAGATTCTTTTATGTAACTGCAGCAAAGTGCTTTATTTTCTGTGTCCTCTACATGACTGAAAATGATTATTTTCTCTGTGCACTGTTCTCTTTTCTTTTTTTTTATAAACACACACAGGGACCGCTCAGAGCTGGTTATTGGAGACGACAATCTGGTAATGTTGACCATTACTGCGGTGAACCGAGGAGAGGGAGCCTACGAGACGGAACTCCACACACTGATACCACCAGAGGCTGACTATATTGGAGTCGAACGCAGGGTGGAGGTAATTAAACACACACTGACACACACACACACACACACACACACATCTGTCTGAAATCTTTTTTAGTAGAGTGTAGGGTGGATACTGAAAATGGACATTAGGATTGAGGCAGTGCCAGTGTGACGTGTGTGCCAAATTATCTTCCGAAATTAGGAAGTGGGCTATTTGAAGACGCAGTTCCAGTATGACATCACATCCTGTTGTGTCTTTATGTGTGTTTGTTTAGAGAGATTAAGGCAAGGCAGGCTTTGCTTCACTGGCAACAGCCCAAAAGCCCCTTTTATGATTTACAAGCTGCATTAGTGACCACGGAAATGGATAGGGTCAACGGCTGTGTGTGTGTGTGTGCGTGTGTGCGTGTGTTTTTGCACGCGTGTGTGCTCTAATGAGTGTGTAATGGGGCTGTTTGATTGATGAGGTTGTTACTGTCAGAGCATTCATCACTCTTCCTCTCCTACTTCCCCCGTTCCATTACTCCTCTTTTTCACTCCCTCGCTCCATTCCTCCTTTGATAGTGTTATACGTCCCTTCATTGTTCTTTTCTTTTCCCCTCTTGACGCTCAATGTTTCCTATTTGTCGGTTTCAATCAATTTTGCTTCATCATCTCACTCACTGTGCGTGTCGTTTTCTCTTTTTCCTCTCTAGTCCTTATCTCAGCTGAACTGCGAGTACAAGATGGTCAATGAGTCCAGAAGGGTTGTGTGTGACCTCGGGAACCCGATGGTGGCTGGGACAGAGGTGAGTTTTTACACAAAAAAGCACTAACACACACACACTTTTCATTAAAACATACATTTCCATGCTAAGATGCTACGACTGTTACTCCTCAGGTTTAATTCAAACTGATTGATGGTCTCCAATGATTACTGATCACCACCTTGACCCTCATTCCACACACTTTGACTCCCTTGACTATGCTTCACACTCTCTGTGTGTGTGTGTGTGCATAATTGTGTGTGTGTGTCTAGTGTTTAATAATAATCCATTTAGCTCTTGGCTGGATGACACATGCAGGAAGTCAAGGCTTTGTAAAGTAAAGAGTGGTCCTTTCCTACATGAAATTCTACCACACCAGTGTTCGTGTGTGTGCCACAGAGCATGACACATGTGGCTCAGTGTGTGTATGTGATCCAGTGTGTGTATTACTGTGAATGTAAGGGGTTTTCTAAAGGTGTCAAGGTCGTCACAGAGGTGCGTTTGAGCTCTGGAGGTGACACATGGGATACTGATAAATCCATTACGTGGTCATGTTTCACTTTTGGTGGAGGAGCGCACAACAAGGCATGTGAAAGGGACAAGGCGTGTGCGCGTGTGTGTAAGTGTTCGTGTGTGCTCCCCAGCCGTCCAGATGTTTCCCATATTTAACTTTCTCCTTGCCCTATTGGATGTTCAGGAATCCATGATCTTATACAGAACATACATCCATGTACCCCATACAGACTGTAGTTATATCCTGCAAGTTCTCATCACTGAAGTGAATTTGTTGTGCCACATGACACAACTGAGTCATGAGTCAACACACTGAGCAGGTCAGTGTTGGAGGTACAGAAAGCTGGTTTGGGCTTCAGTATTTGAGAATTCTTGTCTGTATCTCTTATGCTTTTCTGTTTATTTTCATTTTAGTTCAATTTGTTTTGGTGCCATTAAGCAAAATTCAGCATATTTTGAAAAAGCTTTGGGAGAAATCAATGAATTATGACATTTAAGGTCTGTTAAAATAATCACCTGTTGACCATCACTGTAATCCTATCATGGGGATTTGATTATATTGTGTTGCTGTTTCACAAAATTAAATTTGAGTAATATTCTTCTTATTATAATAATAATTAAAAAACACAAAATGAGTTATTTAAATTGTTTCTTAATCTTGTGATGTGCAGTTATACGCACAGCTACTAGCAAGGCTATTATCAATCTGTATTAATGAAAAGAGCAATTCCTACACCCCAACTCCAAATAAGTCAAAATGACAAATTGTGTTAACAGGTTTTTAGTGACAGTGGTTCAATTATTATTTGTTCAAATAGATGCCAATTGTGACAACTTTGTATGGTTGACAAAAAGCATCATGAAGCCCTGAGAAGTTTGTTAAACTTCTGCTGCAGCATAAACCACTTCTCTCAGTATTGTTACAAAGAAATCAGGGTTTTGCCAAAATGTGGCTAAATACATTGCTTGTGGCAAATCTTTGTAGTTTCAAGGAGGGCCAGAAACCCAAGACAGAAGCAGTGTATTTAGCCATGTTGAGGAAAGATCATGATTATTTGGAATAAAAATACAGCAGACAATCTGACAAGAGTGCTTTGAGAAAGTTTCTGTGGATGTTTTGATATGTTTTCTCCACCGTGACATTGTACAATCCATTGTAACCAACATAAATGCATGCTGACCACAGCTAGTGGGCTTTCTAAAGGATGAAACGACACACTTCTAACAGCCACTTTTCAAGCTGGAGTGTGATGCCTAAAAGATAGATTTTAAGAGACTAAGTTGACCTCTTCAGACTGCTGTTTTCCTCCTGGAGTTTCATCACAGCTGATCGTGACGTCTTCTGTCTAAACGACTCATACTCATTTGGTGTCTCTTTAGATCTTTCCTGCCTGACTTCGTTGCCCCCCCCCCCCCCCCCCCCCCCCCCCCCCCCCACACACACACACACACACACACACACACACGCACACACACACACACTGCCTCCTGAAGAAGTGGTAGTGCGAGTCTGCATGTTGTCCCTTCCATCTCTGGACCATGTGTTTGACTTGTCGTTCAGTACAGCTCACACACACACACACACGTGCACATGCGCGTCCACACTGTCACACGGCAACAAGCACGTACGCACACACACAGATCTCGTTTTACAGACGATGATGAACTTAGTCCTCCACGTGTTTTGAGTTAGCCTGGAGGACAGGATTTAAACTGTGGAGAGACAAGAAACTTAAATGCCTAAAAGACAGATTTGGAGAGACAAGAAACGTAAATGTAGATTTAAAGTATGTAGTCTGGATTGTCTCAGATTTTAGAATGATTCTGTTGTCTACACGTGTGTGTGTGTGCGCACACACACACACACGCACAGACCCAATGTAACAACAGAGGGGGTTGTAGTTAACAGGGATTTCATTTGACCGTCTATTAATAGTCACTTTTTGTGTACAAATGCATCTTATTTCTGTTTTTCATTCCTCTCAGTCATTTCTCTCCAACGTCTCTTTCTCCTGTCACATGTTTTTCATACATTCTCTGTTTTTGTGTTTTCTCCACACTCTCGCCCAGCTTGCTGTTGGTTTGAGGTTTTCTGTCCAAAGGCTGGAAGATGCAGGACCAAAGATCAGCTTTGAGCTACAGATCCACAGGTGACACGCCCACCAACTCTCACGCACACCGCCCAACATCACACACACACACACACACACACACACACACACACACACACAAACACACACAAAGAGCTGTTTGTCTGTTTTCTGAGCCATGTAAATAAGTTCTCTGTCTGTCCTGATCGCTGTGGTTTGATGAAACTAACCGCAGAGACAGAAGAAGACAGATGGCCCAGAGGAACTCCAGAGAGAAGACGAGCTCCACACAACATGTCCACTGTTTGCTTCATTGAATCGATTTCGAGACATCACATCACTAGACACAGACGGTTGAATGTTAGCCAAGCCCACAGCCAGGAAAATTCTTCTCGGAATCAGCTGAACCTAAAAATACAGCTTCAATAGGAGCTTTTGCTTATGTACATTTTGTAGTATAGCCTTCTGGGAAATGCAAATTGATATGGAATGTAGGGCATAGTCAGCGTGATGTGTGTTTTTGTTTTCCATTTTATTTAAACTCTGTGTGAATCTCTCCACAGCTCCAACAAAGATAACTCCGACAGCAACCCAGTCAGTTTGAATCTGTCCATCATTGCCCAAGCTCAGCTTGATTTGCGTGGGTGAGTCCAAAGCGTCTTTGCGTGTGAGAGCGTGGCGTCTTCTCCGAAACGTAGCGACAACCTTCTTTGTCGCCGTGTCTGTTTCACAAAGATACACTTGATCTGGTTTCAGTCTAAACTGTCTGGTGTTTGAAGGATATTACTGCCCCTTTTTATAATGTTTGGTATTTGCAGAGCATGTTTATATACAGATGGACAACAGGATGAAAACACATTTCTAGAAATACATTTGAACTAATCAAGTACACATGAGATGCTTGTGAGCCTCTGACATGTTCATGGATGCCCATAGGCCCACTGATACACACACAAACACACACTTCAAAGCGTGGAGACTTCCATGGCTTTGTTTGGGTGTGGTCGGCTGCACATACAAACAGTGGAGGACCTGGGTTGAGATGCGAGGACATACGAGTTCCTGTGTTTGTGTTGTGAAAGTGTCCTGCCTCCGCTGTGTCCATGAACCCTTTTGAATTGAGTAAGAAAATGTCAAGGACAAAAAATATGAAACACCCCATAATGTAGTCCAATACAATGTTATCTATGACCTCAATTATAAACTTACAGTAGCTGTTAAAGGTCTATCTTCTACTCACTACAGTACGTTGACATAGTAATTGGTCTCTGCAGTCATTTCTCTTCCACGAACTAGACATGACCCATCCTAGTGCAAACCCACTGTAAGAAATAGTGGCAAAAATCCAGTCTTTTTATGTCTCATGCAAAACATGTATTCCAAATTCCAACTGAATCTAATATAAGACTTCAGTCGTCTAAGTTATCAAATAAGTATGTTCCAAAGTTATTGTGCTTTTGCACCGTGTGCTTGATTGCTGAGCCGTGGTGCAGGGATACAACCTCCATGGGACAACCAGGAAAAAACCTAGGAAAAAAAAAAAAACTCTGTTGACAGCGACCAATACCGCTGTCAACATTCACATGGTTTGTAAGTATCTCGTTTAGCCGATCAGTGTGTGCGTATGCATCATTGTCACGAGTCTGTTTCTTTTTTCTTCAGGGTGTCTCATCCCTCTCAGGTGGTGCTGCCATTCCCACGCTGGGAGCCCAAAGAGAAGCCTGTCAAAGAGGACGACGTGGGACCGCAAGTAACACACATCTATGAGGTAAGTGCACGTCCCAGATCAAAGCACAGCAGTACTGCTGATGTGCATGTGAAAAAGGGAAGGTGGAGGTGTTTTCAGAGATGACGAGATGAAGAAGTAGAATTCTGGGTTGTTTTGGTTTTGTTGTTGCTGGCAACAAAGCAGGTCTCCGTCGCAGACTGGTGAGATGAAAAGAACAGAAAAATAGGTGTGTGAAGTTGTAAATTAGGCTGCAACAAGAAGGGGGCTCTGTACGGTGAAGTAGACAGCAACACACACACACACACAGTAAAACCAGTAGCTCTATAAAGAATTGGGCTCTGGCTGATCAAAGGTCTGCTGCTCCAGAGTTAATTACTGCTCTGAAGGTGGGAAAAACTGAAGGGGGAAAGCAGAGAAGGAGGGAGCAAGGCGAGTAAGAAGGAGGAAGGAAGGAAGGATGGAAGGTAGGAAAAGAAGATTGTTCTATGACTGGACACAATGTAATGAGTAATCATCACTAAGCGGAAAAACAAGGTCAAACAGAGGTACAGACAAACAGATAGGAGGAGGGGGGACGGCAGACAGACTGGCGACAGTTTACAATAGGGGTGAGTGCATGTGTGTGTGCACCATACATGTAATTTCTTTTTGTTTTAAAGGGGACGGCTGCTTCATTGAATTGGAGTGCAGTCGTGTCAGGCCTGTCCTGCAGCTGATAATGATTTTCATTTGTGGTACTTTTCCCAGTAGGCAGCTGCTTGTAGTTACAGAGGACAGAGTTCTTTTTTTTTTCTCTCTTGCAGAATTCCTGCCCCGCAGCACCAGGATCATGTCCTGTTTGCATGACTTGCTTCAGTGTTAATGACTGTGCGTGTGTGCGTGCGTGTGTGTGTGTGAGAGAGAGAGAGGGAGAACGAATACAGGTTGGGGTCAAACATGAGGATTTTTTTTAAATTGACGGCTCATTTCAGCTCATAATTCATTCATCCTAATTTTTATGTGGAATGATGAGCCAGGTGATCCCCAGGGACTGAAGGCTGCATTACTATTATCTTTACTAAAACACAGTTGGCCCATGTCATCATCCCACAGTTATGATAACCTAATTATAGCCGGAGTCAGTTGATACCTACTAATAAGACAGAAGAGAGCACAATTCTGACGTTATGCTTTTTTATTTTTCCCTCTAGCTCCATAACTTTGGTCCCAGCAGTATTCGGGATGCTGAGCTCCAGGTCGGCTGGCCTTCCCGTTTCCGTGACGAGAACCTGCTGTATGCCATGGAGATTCAAACTGACGGGACCAATTAGCTGCCGGACGAACACCAGCCTCAACCCACTTGGCCTTCAGGTAAACACCAACATTTACACGCTTGTGCATGCTTACACATTTTCGAAAACTCAAATATATAATTATGGACATATTGCCTGCAGTGGAAATAAATATGCGTCGTAGTATTTCTAACCACTTTCTTGCAATTTCAGACCTTTGTTTGTTATATTGCTAGCGGCCTATTCATCTATTCATTTCTCCATAATTCATACCTGCTTGTTTAAAACTTAATTGTACCCGTTGTTTGGCTGCTTTCCATGGTCTTTGCCAGTTGGCTCAAAGCGATGAGGGATGGAGTATTATGCTTATTAGCAGAAATTAGAGATGAAATACTTTCCAATATCTATGATATCATCTGTCGAGTCATTCAAAAAGAAAACATGCAGTGATTAAAAAAAAAAAAAAAAAAGAGTCTATAATTATGTCAGAAAGCGCTACAAGCTGTAATCATACATGAAAACAAAATGAGCCGTATTCACAGAGTGGTTAAAGGTCAGATTTCTTTTTTTACTTCCCATGTTTTCTTCCTGATTTGGTCATTTCCAATTTCCCATCATCTTCCAATCAAAGTCTATCCCGGTGTAGACGAGACTGATTGATTGATTGATTCTGAGTGTTATTTCAAAAGTGTACATGCATGGAGCTTCATACTGTCCTCTCCCGACTCCTTCCATTGAATAGGTGCCTCTACAAAAGTGTTGATCAATCAATTCATCAATCAGTCAGCTTTTGGAAAATGTTTTGATCACTATTTTGATAATTGCTGAATCGTTTCAGTACTTTGTCTCATGTCGGGTCTAAAATGACTGTAAACTGAATTAATTATATAATAAAAATATCTAGCTATTGTCTATGTTATCTGTGAGCTGTGACTTGCGTCCCTCTTTTGCTGTCAGCTGTATGAGCTGCAAGCAGAACAAAACACCTTTTGATCAGATCATGTGTCACACATGTTTCCGCAGCTGGTGATTTTAGTGGTATGTTATTACTTCTCTTAAAACATCTTTAAATTATTTTTTTTACACGCATTCTTTGTCCTCGGGTCATCCATCCCCTCCTCGCCGGCTGTCTGGCCTGCATCAGAGCCCATGTGCAACACAGACCACATTAAACCACCAATATGTTATAATCTGTGTATTTTAATGAATAAATGTCCTATAAAAAGCCTGACCACATGCTATAGAAGGTTTTCCAAAAAAATAAATAAGAGAGGCTTGTTGGCAGGGAAGCAATTACGCATTTATGTTCCTTTTGTGTTTTGCTTCATCATGTCCCATTTGTGTGAATCATTACCAGCTGAGTTGCTGAAAGGCAAAACATAAAAACGTTGACAACTCTGGTTTTCTTTCTCAGATTTCCTCTCTCCAGGACACACCTGAATTATTGGGCTTCTTGAGGAACACCAGCGCTTCTCCTCATCGCCACAAACGGTCCACCTCTGCTGCTGAGAGTTATAGCGGTAAAACCTTGGTGAGCCTCACGCACATTAAAATCTCTCAAGAAACTAAACCAAATGTTCATTCTTAATTCACAAGTGTTTAACGCGTCTTTGCTTTCTCTGCTTTTTTTTTTACTCCACAGAATTGCACCAATATCTCTTGTCTGAAGATTGTATGTATCGTTGGCCGGTTGGATCGCGGTCAGAGCGCCGTGGTGAAGATCCGCTCCAGACTCTGGGCGCACACTTTCCTGCAGGTCAGAGTCTTCACCTGTCATCTGGAATATTTCTGTTGATTATTTGTTTTATGCTTTACCTTTTTAAAACAGCAGTTGAGAAGACAATTTCACAATGGTGTCCATTCAGTAGATTTTGATTACCTCACATGATCTTCAGTTGGACCAGTTGTCATGGAATTGTTCAAATTATCATTGTATTAAGTACTTAAGGGACATCTCGTCCAAGCTAAGATTCCAAGTTCCGATAAATGTCTTACAAAGCAACATAATATTTAAAATACGTGATCACTCAAATTGCACCTTCAAATAACAGTGTTATATTTGTCTTACAGCGGCGTAACGACCCCTACATCCTCAACTCTTCCGTTTCCGTCGTAGTCACAGCCCTGCCTTACCGCATCCAACCCTCCACCCTGCCTCAACACTCCACCTCGGTAAGATGCAGGCACAGAAAAGAAGTGTGTGAGTTTGAGAACAAAGGAGCATGTTACACCTAACACCTAACCGTGTCTATCTGTGTCCTGTAGATGGGGACCCTGGTGTTGTGGGGTACTCCTGATGTGTCGTTTGCTGTTCCGCTCTGGGTCATCATCCTGGCCATACTGCTGGGGCTGCTGGTGCTGGCCATGTTAACATTAGCTATGTGGAAGGTACATGCACATCCTCCAGCATTCCTTGAGGTCGTCTGTTTCTCCAATATTACACTAACGGGCTAATGTTTCTCCCTCAGTGTGGTTTCTTTGACCGGGCGCGGCCACCAGCTGACGATAACGTCTCCGACCAGGAGCAGCTGACGTCTGATCAAACAGGGGACGCCTAAGATGATACGCGACAGCTCCAGAGTGGAGGACGGTGGTTTGAGAGGGACGTGCCCCTTCTGAGTAACTTAAATCGGATCTGAGATCTGTATTAGTCGGACCCTACATTCCTTTGCTGGAGGTCTTCTACCTCTACGGTAATGAAACTGACAGACTGAAGACTTCAGCGCCGCACAGACTGGGACCAAAGAACGAGGTTCAAACCAGCCTAAGTGGGACTAAAACACACTTAACAGGCTTAATCACACACACGTCCATTGTTTATCCATTGTGATTTAAGACAGAATGGACTTTGTTGTGGAGACAATGCTTTAAATTGTGTCTGTGTAAGTGGAGCACAAAGATACTTGAGATCTAAAAGCTAAGTGCTTTTGTGTGTGTGTGTGTGTGTGTGTGTGTGTGTGTGTGTGTGTGTGTGTGTGTGTGTGTGTGAACTGCTCATATGTGTGCGTGCGCGTGTGTGTGAGAACTGTTCATATGTGTGTGTGTTTATTAGGTGCCTCTTGTTTTATCCTTTCATTATTTTCCCACCTGATTTAATTTATCCGACAGTAGGTTTCTACTAACTGGTCTGTGTACAGATGTATTACACACACACACTCACACACACACGCACAGATGCAGCCACATGCATAAACACAAAGGCACAAAGTTGATGTCTATATTTATAAATGTATGTGCAATATTTCAGCGTTGCGTGATACTGAAGCTTGTTTACACTGGCATTATTTTATTAGAGCTTAATGTTTCCATTGTTTATAAATAAATTGGTATTTTAGATATTATACAAAAGCGATTATTAAAAGCAATTAGGACTGGTTTACAGAAACACCTCACTAGTTTGACAAGTGAATGGACAAATAACTAACTTATTATTGTCTCAATAGAATTACTTCAGAACTATTTTGGAGATAACAAACCATTTCTTAACAGCCGAAGCCCCGCCCTGCTACTTCAAGGTTTGCTCGTGTCTGTTTTTGTTTTTTTTAACGTGACAATTGATATGACTTTAAAAACTAGCTGTAAAGATAAACAAAAATAGGATCAAAAATGCACTGTAGACGGTCTGTGTACATCACTGCACGTGGTTATGGCTTTTAACAGTGTTTAATATTGTCCATTGTTATTAATGTGTCGTGCACGGGCAGGCGTTACAAAGCAGTCAGGGCATCAACAGCACCCTGAAATAACTTTTAATATGTCATGTTTTAGTCATATTTGTTTTTTATATCTAGACTGACGTTTTATCAGATTAAAGGGTTGTTTGATTATTCAGCCTCATCCTTTGCTTTATATTAGGAAACTGAACTGTACCATGTCTTCCAGTCCACCATGATGTTAGAGATGAGATCATCAATGCATTTTGTTGAAAAAAAAAGAGCACAGATACACAGCATGAAAAACAACATTGTTAACAGATAATTCATACAAGTTTAATATGATCGATCAAACATGCTTTGAAAACGACATAATCAAAGTACTATGGATAGACATGTAGTTGTAAAGGTATCTGAAGCCACCACTTTTCAAAATCTTGTCTGTCAGTCATATCTAATAACGACTTAGTTTCAAGGCTGATGCCTGCACCTCAGAGGAAGAACTCTTGCGCCCCCAAGTGGCGCAGTGTAGAAATACACCTGCATGGCCGTTTTCTGGACGAGCAGCACAGTGAAGACGTGTGCGGCAGGACAGGGACCTCTTGTGGTGATTTAGACACAACTCCCAACGTCAGCATGCATTTAACACAGTGGTAAGAAATCACAAGTGTGTGTCTCTACTTCAACGACCCGGTTTACTTCAAGGGGGCGACCTCGCTCACCCGGTCGAGTACTTTTCTATTACCTGTTATGACATAAAATACTATGATTTATTTTAGATTTTTGAGATGCCAAGATATGACTTATTTCATGACTGTTTTAGACATACTATAATATTCACTTTTTCAGTATGTTTCTAATATGTACTGTGACTTTTAAATGACAAACCATATTCTGATTTTTGTTACTGACCTTTTTCTGATATGTTTTGGACATTCTATAGTCATAATATATCTTGACATATTTATACTGTGACTTTCATGACATCCCATACTGTGACTTATTTAAATATACTTTACGATGTCTTCTAATACTATCACTTTTTATGACATGCTATACTGCTACTTGTTTATCAATGTTTTCGCTGTAGTTTAAGTACATTTTTATCACTTTTTTCAGCGTACTATCCGAGTATTCGGACCTAGTCCTGATCGGGCATCAAGGTTTATCACAAGCACACAGCTGACAAACCACATATTCACATACAAAGTGCTTCCAAAACACACCTTCTCTGTCGTAATCATTTTCACAAAAAGAAGAGACATAATGCAGTTATTCTTTAGACTTTTATTTCTTTGAATATATTTGATCAAATGTAAAATCAAACATTTGAAGTAAAGATTAAACAGTTTCTGACTAGCAAACCTCAACACCATCAAAATAAGGGAACATTTTTACGACATACTGTACGTAGGACATACTGCATCTTGGCTGAGATTTATCCAACAAACAGACCGATTTACAAAATCCTTTTTTTTTAAATAAGTCTTTTACTCCCATAATTTCCTGTTTTTTGAGCTGGTGCGAAAGAAAAAATATCTTAGGTGACGCTATATCCTGTATTTCTTTCAAATAAATGATGTACTTTTAATTAAACTTCACTTCAAAGGTCTGTACATCAGGATCAGTGTTTATCCTCTCCACTGTCAGCAAGGTCATACCAACATTATAATGGAAGACTTTGGCTATTTACAAATCACTGAGATGCTGTACTGATAGAGTACAGTTTCTCTCAGACATGCTGTACATTACTTCTGTGTATTAGTTAGACTAAACCCCACCCCATATAACAAAGTGCAATTCCATAGATCACCACAAGGCGGTGCTTATACACCATATTCAACATTATTTAGAAAGGCTCTTACAAATTTTAAGTGGCCCAGCTTAAGCATATTTATGAGCAAACAACTTTGTGGGTGAGCAGGGCCTTTTAGGTACATTTCAGCATTTTGGGGAAATGTGCTTATTTGCTTTCTTGCTGAAGAGTCACCTCACACTCGGCAAGAATACAAAAAAAAGTGTATTTAGCAAAAATTTAACATTATTCCTTTAAGCATCAATCCTAGATTTCAAAGATTTGTCTGTGTTATGATGTCATTTTAGGTCTGTAATTGAAAAATCTAAATGTCTTTTAAAAAAAAAAAAAAAAAAATGTTATAAACACAGGCCAGGCTCACGAGAGAGGAAATGACCACAAAGACACACTGATGACACAGCACCTCTACTATGCAACAGTGAAGAATATAAGACCACATCATTTTGGTGCAGAACAGTCACTGGGCAGTGTTAAGCCTGAGCAGTCAAACACAAACAGAAGAGAACAGTCTGGTTACTGGGTTTACAATAAACACCTTTCAGGAGTTATCAAAAGGTTAATGGCTATTATTATGAATTGCAGTTCACATACATGTTACAGTGTGCAAATCAAATTATATTCTGAGGAGGCCAAATGCGTGTCGATGTTTCCAAAGAACTGGAGCACATTCATGAACATTAGATTAATACCTGAACTGACCGAAACGATAGCAGGACCACTTTGATATTGGTGAGTTAATGGAATGATTGAAGAAGGAGGCGCTGTGGCACATACAGTACATAGGCTACATAAGGGTTAGAATATCTATACACACACACGCACACGCACACACACTGTACACTCTCTAGGATACAATTTGCTGTACATGATCAACTCTCACTGGCTCTACAACTCTTTCTTTCTTTCTCTGTATAGTAGCTCTGTCAGTCATCAAAAATAAAGTTGAGATAGTTTGCCCGATGTGTGTTTACATTCCCTGCCCTGGTATATAATGTTTTCTCTCAATGATAAACCTGTGGGACGGATGACAAACAGTCGGTTGATTATTTTATTTATATCTAACAGCTGAGGAACTGGGACACCACCCCACTCCTGCTGGATGCTTGACCAAAGTGCTGCTGCTCAGGACACAGACATATACATCGACTGTGGACAAACACCTGCTGTCTCAGACACACACATACACTTACAGATGCACACTGTTCCTGAGTATGAACTGTAGAATATGTATTATGGCTCTACTAAAAAAAAAAAAAAAAACACTGATCTATAAGAAAGAACGCAGTTTTAATCAAAACAGCCATACTCTGATATAACAGGTATGGACTTAAGAAAGGCATGCCAGCATTGAGGAAAATAGGTTTTACCCTAAACAGCATATGGTGCTGTGAACTAGATATATAATATATATCATATTTATTTTGCATTTAAAGTTGCTTTCATCAACATGTTTTTATTATGATGGTTATGTGTAATGTCTTAGCTCTACAAAGTTATTTAGCCTCCTTCAGCCCAATGTTTTGGTTTTATGGCCTGTAACATTCTCTCACCAGGGGAGATTTGAGGCGCAGGAGGTAGTTGTTTTAGTGAAAAGCTCTGATAAATCCATTCAACACTTCCTGCACAGAACCTAACGGCAAACAAAGTTAGAAACTAGCTGGTGACCGGGATGGAGAATTGAGCAACTCAAGGGCCGGAGATTTCCCCTCAGGAGCTGGTTGAGACCAAAAAAAAGCAACAAGTAGGGTGAACTGGACTTTATTTATCAGAACACCTGAAAGATGACTCCAAATGAAGAAAGATCTGTGTTGCTGGATGTATAATTGCTCAATCGTTTTCGTCAGCGTTGCCCTCAAGTGGCAAAATAATAAATGAATGCAGTTAGGCAAGTCGGCCAACTGGAGTTTATATTGCAGTACAAGTCCATACATAAATTTGCTAAAATCTCATTTGTAGTATAACATAGAAATACTATTTTTATTTCCCATTTGTATAGATTTGAAATACTGCACATAGCAGGGTTAAAAACTGGACATTAACAAGTGACACATGCTGTCTTTGAAAATAATTATGAGACTTAAATTTGAAGCAGGAACTTCCTCAGAGCAATGCATCCATGTGCAACTGCTGTCACCCACACATTGCAAAGCAATGGGATCACATTATATATTGATTGGAAACTAATTTAGTGACTTACATTCAGGCCTTTTCAGTCTTGATATTTGCAGGTTGTATGGACAACGGAGCTCACAGCTACGCCCACTTAAACACATTCTGTGCTCCATCTGACAGACACACAGAAAAACACACAGACAAACACACACACACACACACAGGCACCTGCGGCAGCGCACGCATCTGCAATGGTATGAAAATGAAAAAAAATTAAATTAAATTAAACTTCATCAGAAACACAAGGCAGCCAAGATCACACAGCCTTGGTGATTGAGCATCGTCATAGAAACACGGTCTCTCTCCACCACCCAAAAACGTCACCGCAAACCAAATAAACAGCGAAACAAACAGGTTGATAATCAAAACATGGTTACCCACTTTGTACACGCTGACATCGGGGTCTGTGCTTGTTCATGTGATAAGAGGAATGGTCGACTGCCACGTGACGAAGAAGAATCAGCTTATAATGTGTGACACGCAAAGTCAAAAGTCTCTCAGGTGTCCGACTTCCATTCATGCTCAACATTCACGCTGCATTCATTTTTGCTTTAAGCAATGATTGCACTGATCTCGTGTTTGATACCACTTATGAAGGCGCTCTACTGTACTTCGTTGTAGGTATCAGACTTGTGTGAAGAAAAAGAAAAAACGTGTAAATACTGTGTAAACTCAGCCTATATTACAGTAGTCTGGAAAGAGAGGGAACAAACACAAAGCAAACCACAGGTAATCAAAATTCCTTGAAGTTCTCTCAACAGTCTATTCTTTTATTCAAGCACCTTTCACTCCCGATCCTGGAGTGGCCCTCTATGCTGATTTTAACCTCCTGCGGGATGAAGGAAGGTTTGGGCAGAGTCAGAGGAGGCTCCTCCTCCGCTCGTTCAGTCTGGTCACGCTCTGGAGCTGACCAGCGTCTCTTGCGGCCCGTGGGTCTCTCTGGATCACTGCATTGTATTTTGGTAAGAGCAGGCATGTCTGTTTTCACTGATTCCTGTCTCACTTCTACAGTCCCAGAGACTGCCAGCATCGGTCCAGCTCTATAGATCCCCTCCCCTGGTCCTGGAACTAGTCCCAATCCCGGTGGTAGCTCCAGTCCTGGTCCTGGTCCTGGTCCAGTGACCTGCTCCCTCTCCAGCCTGTCTGCACTGGGAGCCTTCATGAGGAGGCCACTATTTCTGCTCGCAGCGTTTGGATTGGGACTCATTTTTATGGGGGGGTCCACGTTGTGACAAGAGTCAGAGAAGTGAGCAGTCTTCAGCTTGTCTGTTACTGAAGTGGTCCTCAAGCCGCGGAGGGTCAGCGACACGCATACGTCACCCACACACAGCTTAGCACAGGAGAGCTCAAACAGCTGGGTGGTCCGGTCTGGGCAGCAGGATGACCAGCCCTGGCCAAATACAAAGAAGGGATACTCCACCAGCACCTCCACGCACACCTGGAGATGAGCACATGCACAACACACACTGTTAGCTTTGAGCTGGATACAGGCGGACATATTTGTGGAGGATTTAGAAAAGAAACACATCTGTTTGAAGCCCCTAAGCACACATTTTTATAGGATTATGCATCTTGGAAATTTTTCACATTTAGCAGGTTTTAAGGGAAACTAATTTAGCTTTTTTCTAGACGACTCTGTTAACGATTCATTCATTATTGCCACAGCTTATAAACCCGTAGCTTATCGCAGATATATCAGTATTGTCGATTATATATCTGTTAAAAAGCATTACATTGCTGTGCAGAAAGCGATGTGGATTGAGGACATTTTTTTATTTAAAAAAGGTAGCACTGACTGGAAAAAATGTTTGGGGGATTATGTATTCATGTTAAAGCATTTTCTCCAATTAACTTTGAAATCAATATTGATATCAGCCTTAAGAATCCAGTATCAGTCGAGCTCTGCAGCCCCTTACAGACTCGGACATTAAGCCAATACTGACTCAAATAGCTAGATTATATACTGATTATATACTGTGTAGGTTTTGACCAATTTATTGTTGCATTAAAGAGGTTTACATGTTATATTGGGCATTGGAGGTGCAGTGGTTAGCACTTAAAACTTATGCCAAATCATATATGTGGGTCATAAAATCTGACCCTGAAAGAAGAAGAATTCATTAAATGTAAATCTATGTACCTATTTTTTATATTTCGTTTCACAAAGTTATGAAACAATGTTTAAATCAGGCCTAATGGTGCCTTACACATACAAGACTGATCCCAGCAGCTTATTAATGAAACTGTATGGGCTCAGTACTCTACTATTACATTGGTATTGGGAATGAAAAAGTCAGATCGGTGCAACCATTTACAGACATGGGGGCTTCAACATTTCTGGCTTTATTTATCTGTAAAAGTAATGGCTTTTTGCCTTTCAATAGCCGAGGTCTGCCCAATTAAATGTTTTATTCTGGCATCTGGTACACAAGAGGGAGCAGTGTTGGTACTGCCGGGGAACAACCGGTAGGTTGGAACATAAAGATAATAATAATAATAATGATGAAGAAGAAGATTCTTCTCAATTCTCTCAGTTCTGCATCAGAGATGAATTACATAGATGTATATGTTGTAGCTGAGCGCTTTATTAATGACCATAGTGAGCACAAGGGGAGCTCAATTGCGCTCATCACTAGTGGATCCACTACCATTACATTCAGATAGAATCCAGAATTCTGATGACTACTTATTTACGTGTGTATTGCTATCTGCCATAGTGGCTTTTTTTATACTATCACTGGCACCAAAGACCGCTCCAAAGCTGTAGCAAACAAGAATGATGAATGTGCAATAACTTACTTGGGCTTTGAGATCTCCCACCGAAAACTGTATGACCACAGCATGAGGACTCTGTCCACTGTCAATACGCTCAACCGTGCTGGAATCAATCTTCAGCTCACTACTAATCTCAGCGCTCTGAATGAAGTCCTCCGTCTTCAGGTCCTCCACGCGTTTCAGCTCCCCATCGGCCAGCTGGATGATGGATCCTCGCATGAAGAACGGAGGAAGCGCCACAGGGGAAGAGGGAGAGGAGATGGAGTGGGAGGCTTGGATGGAAACAGGGGTGGGACTGGGGACAGGGGCGGGAGTTGGGGAGGGAGCCGCCACCACGGCAGGAGCCGGGTTGGAGGGCAGGACTGGTATTGCTGGTGCCTGAGCGACAACAGGGTGGGGCTGATTTCCATCTGGCCCAAGCGCCTCACACTTGGACAGGGCTGTCGCCAGATAGGCATGCGGCATGGCGGTGGATATTTGAGGGCTAGTCGTCGCAGTCAGGGTGCTGACAGTACGACTGACCTCAATCTCGGTGCCGTTATTGGTGCCACTGACTGGGATGAGGAGGGACTGGCCACTGGGGATAACCAGGTGCTGAGGCAGGGCCGCATGGTAGCTGACAGCATGCTGATTTGCACTGGTGATATAGCCAATGATGGGCGACTGTGTGGTGGAATAGAGACTGGTTGGCATCTCCTCGTGGGCTAGAGTGGTCTGGATGACTGTATGAGGACCAACAGACTTAACCACATCTGAGAGGGAGGTGAAGGAGGATGATCTGGACACTGGTTTCCCCAAACAGATGCCTCCTTTCTCAGTCTGGACAAAGGAGATCTTATTTGAGCCAGCTTCCCGTTCAGCTCCATGGTTGGGCTGGGCCAACAGCACCAAGGAGGTCTGGAGTCCTGAAGGGTTTTGGCCGTAGTCGGCAGGCAGGAGGATATGTCTGGCCTCATAGCTATGAACCTGCTGATGGTTCACATGGTGACTGGGAGTTTTAGTCTGTTTGACCACCTCAAATTCCCCATTCAGCACACCCTTAGCATACACATCTGGTTTCTTTCCAACTGAACCATCTGCATACTGTACCAAAAGCTGGGAGGGAGCCAGGGTTAGCGTTTGAGGGAGGACAGCTGTGTGAGGGTGGAGCTGGAGGTGGGCCGTGGGTGAAGTGATGGTGTTTCCGCTTAGAGCCAGAGGGGTTCTGCTGTCCAGATGAATGTACTGGCTGGTGACTTGCTGAGAGTTAGGCAGCGACACAGGAGTCAGTTCTGTGGGAGAGAGGCCGATGTGAAACTGCTGCTCCCCTTTGTTGTTGGGGGAGATGAGGGCAGTGGTGTAGCCGTCCAGCTGGGGCCGCTGTGCCATGGTAGAGCTGTTAGGTGCAGAGCCAGCATTGGCGGAGATGATGTGAGAAGAGATGTATCCGGCATAGGGCCCAGAGCTGATGAACTGAACGTTGGGTCCCAGCTGAGCAAACTGGATAGTCCCGGCCTGCTGGGGAATGGCTGTGGGGTAAACTGCAGGTAGAGAAGCCAGGGGCACTGCAGACAGAGGAGTGGCCGAGGAAGTGATAGAGGTGGAGGGAGAATAGGAGGAAGTGGAGGAGATGGGGCATCTTGGGCTTTCTGCGTCCCTGGATTTGCAGCGTTCGCTGGCTACACTTGCCAGCCATGCTAGGTTCTCTGTGTGTGGACTATCAGTAACCACTGCAGCTGGAGGCGTTGCTGTGGCTATGACCATTGGTCTCTGCTCCAGAGCAAGCATCTCCCGCTTCTTAGGAGGCAGACATCCATTACTTCGCTCCTGGTGGGATTTCATTGTGCCAGTGTGGTTTTAATATTCCCAGTTAGTGATTGTAGGTTGTTCTGTGTCTTTCTTTGTCTCCCTCTGCCTCGCTGTGTGCTGTGTGGCTCTGGCTCTCTTTGTGTTCACTGGTAGACGGCTCCAGGTCTCAGACCAGAGAAGATGGAGTAGCTCCAGCTCACCAAATGAGCTCCATAGACTTCATGAGGAATCATCTCTGACCGATCCACCTCTTCCACAATGTCCGCAGGAATCTGATGGCAGAGAAAAGCTCAAATCAGATAATCAGGTAAAAGAAAAAAATTCATTGATCCAAATCCTATGCCGTTTAGATTTTTAAGCCCTCCAGGCCAGCTTTTTAGTTCTGTAGGTAAACTTGACTTTCCTTGAAATTCAATTTAATAACATTAGTCTAATTTCACTGCTGTGTTGATGAACCATATTCACAAAATGTTCCCGCAGGGCTGCAAATGCAAAACACACACAAAAAACTTAACTCTAAGAAATGCTTCACCCTGAGAAAAGTCACCACTTTCATGTTTGTGGAGGTGTTGTTCTTTGTTCTGCCACAAGGCGGCCCCTGGTCAAATGACTGCATCTGATTTGTGCCGTTCTGTGTACATATTTCCCCACGATGAAACTTTGGAGATGCCCCTCAAATATCTACATTGACTAATCTGTCACAACTCAACCAGCATTTCCATGAGCGATGATTATGTGGCATACTGGAAAGTACAGTGCAATGTTACGTGTCATCATTTACAGAACATGGAAAATACTCTTTCATGTGTCCATGACAAAGCAGGAGTTTCCTGAACTGCCGTGTTAGTTAGTGTGTCTAGGGTGTGTGTGCATGTTCATGTGTATGAGCGTTGCTGTTGTCTTGCTCCAGGCTCTGGAGTAAGAAAGCAGAGCCGAGTGGATAACAGCACAGAGTAACGGCCTCAAAGGAGCTTATGTTTTCGTCTTTGTTTTAACACTCCCTTGCCTTGTGTTGAGTCGGTGGGGCTACTGTACATATAACATCCACCTCCAGACAGGAACTCTGGGTCAGTGGGCTCATCAGAAAAATGAAGCGAAAACAATATGGCTTGAAATGTGATTATGGAACATTCTGCAAGAAGCGTAAATGGGTACTTCAAAAAATATTCTAACAATGGCTTTCCGCTTTCCCCTGTTTGAGTGGTGTTTCACAGTTCAAGGAAATACAACGTGAACAACAAACAATGAATCAGTAGGTCCTTGAGTTCGGTTTAGTGAGAGACAGACGGAAGGGTGAGGTAAGTACTGACAAAAGCTCTTTATTCTGAGCAAGAAATGTGGAGGTTAGCGGAGCTCATGACGTACAGACGGTGGGTTAGTGAAAGGTAACTACTAACTATGTCAACAGCAGCGAGCCATTATCAATGTTTGAGCAGCGCTGCCCCAAAATACAGTCTTGTAGACTCAACTGTAGATTCATATGTAGGCATGCTCATGTAACATGTACATGCACACACAAGAAAACACAATGTGCAGTGCATACATTCATTTAACAACAATTACAAGCAGCATTTCTCTTGCCATTAGCTCATGTTTTTCAGTTTTTTTTTTTAGACTAACTGTTCTTTCCTGCAGGCTTATCTGTGGGTCAATGCACACGACTCAGAGTTGTTCATTAGCCAGGCACCACAGAGGTGGAGTGTTTGACACAAACTCACACATCCATCCATTTATTCATTCGTTTGTCTACATCTACATTACATTCAGAGGTGCGAGGCTATTTGACAGTGCTAAATTGTATTTTCATATTACAGAAGAGGTTCACTCCAGCAGGCAGCCACGGACATGTTACATAAAGACATAAAGACAGAGGGGGGGGGGGGGGGGGGGGGGTAAAGAACACAGAAGGCGACCTTGGTCAGTTTCTATTTAGATGCATCTATCTCTAATGCTTGCTTTGACAAGGTCACTGCATTCAAAAGCAGCAAAAGCCTCTGTGTAATTCATCTCACCATGGAGCCTGGTGGATCCACCAGATGTAACAAAGGGGGAGAGCAGCAGAGCTGGAGAGAAACAGAAACAGAAAGAGGAGAATGAGGGGGAGGAGAGGGAGAGGGGCAATGTAAGATGACAGAGGAAAGGGAGTACGAGGGGGGTGAGAGAAGAAAGAAGATTAGGAATGATAAAAAAAAATAAAGTGAGAGAGAATTGGGAAAGGGGAGAAGACAGAGTGCTGCTTCTCCTGACCCACATTGAGCAGCGCCTGCAGCATCAGAGCGCCATAGCCCCCGCCACGCTGAGAGATTCCCGATCAGCAACACAGCCGCTGCTACAGCCTGAGCTACACTGTGCAGCATCGCTCACTGGCAACAACCCCACCTCAGCAACACCGTGTCAACACTGTAATGACATCACATCTGAAGCACAAGTACCTCCTATGATTATAGCAGCACTGGAAGACAGAGCCGACATTATTTGATTTCCAACGAAACACACCATCGCTGCCAACAGACACAGATACAACAGGATGCGCTGAAAGACGGTGTCTTTCCTTTCCTCATATGACCTGTGCACAGCACTCTCTGCACATAGTGACACACACACGCACACAGCGCAGCAGCCAAAAGACTCACACACAATGTTCCAGCATCAGCCTATTATTAGACTATTGACACCAACAACCATATGGCACAATATATATATATATATATATATATATATATATATATATATATATATATATATATATATATGATACTATGGAGAACAATAAGCTTTTAAGACATGACTGTCAACACCGAGCCACAAAGCACAGGAGCACTGGTCCCCTGGCCCAGGACTGTCACCTCTATGAGGGGATGACAACAGAGAGGGAGAGGGGACAGGATGCTCGCTGTTACGCTCATCACACTGACTCTTTTTCCCCCCCAGCTCAGACAAGAGTGATTGAGCCAGCCTTGCATGTGATCCTCTTTCATACTCCCACATGAAAATCTGCACAAACCAGAGGAATAGGTTTGTGTAGCGGTTGTTTGTCTGCCGTCACTGTGCAGGCAGGAGAGGAGAGATGTTTCCATTCAGCCTCCTCTCGGTTGTCTCCAGGTGAGAGCCCCCCCAGCAGTAGAGTTAAATCTCCTCTCTTACGCAGCAGTCGCCAGCTCCTCCAGTCCCCCACCTTGACTCCTTTCCGCCTGTGCACCGAGTCTTCTCTCATGCTCTAGTCATCGCATAGATCCACACGGTTTCATAGCATTTCTCTGCAGCAGGAGGATGATGCAGGGAAACAATAGAAAAAGGCAATAAAATAATTTAGTGGCAAAAGATGCATGCAAAAAGCTAATGCAATGACCCTGGGGTGGTAAACCTGTTGTCAATACTTCTTTAAATCATGTTTCACCTGCTAGACCAGTCATGGATACACAGTGAATACCCCGTACAGCAAATGTCTATATATAGAAAACAAAAACATCATTATCAATCTGAGCTCTGGCTTGAAACAGAGGGGGAGGTACAGAGTAAGACAACATGTACGCGCATGTATGTGTGATTTGCTGCATATAAGTAGGACCTCCCCTCAACACCCCTTACACACATAGCTGCTTTAACCACACAGCAGATCAATACAGTGTACTGCTTGTTTTCCTAATACCCAGAAGAGCCATTTTACTGCCCTTCTTTGTACAACAGTGGTGCGTGTGCCTTTAAGAGGCGGACCGACCGTGTGGCAGACTAAAGCAGACAGTGAGGACAGGCAGTGGTTCAGGCTGTTTGTCTTCACAATGACTCCAGAGTTCTGCATCACTGCCCGACACACACCAATCACACAGTGTACGAGCAGAGCGGGCGTCCCTCGCACGAGCACTACCACAAAGCAAACAGGGTCACTGCTGCCCACAACGGAGTCTCCGGACAAATATGCTGTGACTGTAGCCTCGGGGGGGCTTTAGAATGACAGCGCGCATGAGTGTTGTAGTAGTAGGGCAGAAAATACTACTATGCAACAAATCAAGAGGAAAATATAACACACACACACACACACACACACACACACACACACCTCCGCTGGTTAGAGTACTAAGAATAGCTCACCAGTCTCTCCACAGCCACTGCTTGCAGAGCATGTCCAATGATTCTTCTTGCCTCTCAGTGTGTGTGTCGGTGTGTGTGTGTGTGTGTGTGTGTGTGTGTGTGTGTGTGTGTGTGTGTGTGTGTGTGTGTGTGTGTGTGTGTGTGTGTGTTGGAGACGTGTTTTCTAGGAGTCCTCTTCCTGAATCTCTCCTTTGTGCCGCTCTCCCCTCCTGGAGCCTGAGCTGTAAGCTGGTCCAGCTCTGCCTTCCTCTCTCGACTCTCCGGGCTGGAGGCTCCGCTGCGCGGTAGAGGAAGTTCCCCCACTGCCGAAGCTCACACCAGGTCCTGCGTTCAAGGCTGCTCCAACGTGTGTTATGCAAGGCCACCAGACCGCCAGCTCCCTCTCTGCCTGGCTGCCTCTCTCTCTCTCTCTCTCTCTTTCTCTCTTTCCCTCTCTCTCTCTTTCTCTCTCTCTCTCTCTCTCAGTACTCCACTGACACGGCTCCTCCCCCAGCCAGCCTCATCAGCCGCATCAGGTATTCATTCAAAAAAAACACACTCTACTTGGCTTAGCGCCCAGTCTACGCTCACACAGAGAGGAAAGGAGGGGGAGGGAGCAACAGACGGAGAGAGAGAGAGAGAGAGAGAGAGAGAGAGAGAGAGAGATGGAGATCCAGAAAGCGTTTGCTCAGACGGACATACTGCATGAATGTGAATAACTGTGGGATATTCACACTGGCATATATATGCAGAGACATACCACATATGCACGCACACAAGCCCTCAGAGGATGAAATTGTTCAGTGTGTTTACACGTCAAAGCTGTTATAATACACTGCTTCCGTCTTATTAATGTTCATATGCCTTTTCCCTGCAGAGACCAATATCTTCCTAATCTGCCCTGCAAGCTGCTCTACAATTAGAGACTCAACATGTAGTCAGCCGTAGAGTGACTCAGAGTAACCTGCCATCCCCTCCCCAGGTCTGCCCATGTCTCTGCCTTACCATCTCTTCCCCAGAGATAGTTCCCTCAGTGCAGGCAGGCAGCGCTGATAAACACCCCCACCCCACAGCACCGGGGCCCTCGTCTCTCGAAGGCCTCCTCCCTATCCTGTACAGCACACAGCAGAAAGAGCCATGCTGCAGTGGCCTCAGCCCCCAGGCCAGCCAGCTATCTGCTCATCGGCCGGGGGGGGAAACCAGGGTGTCCCCTCCACCTCGACTGCAGACTGGGGGAAACACAGAGAATGCAACAAGCCACACAATGCTGCTATTACAACAGCACGCCTAGTGAATAGTATTACACCCACGTAGGATCTTGACTGGGGGGTTCCTAAACCGTCTCACATGTGCATCCTACAAGAGGTGTACTGTGCATAGCTAAAGGGAATAACGAGTAGTAGTGACAAAATGCATTTAGAAATTACCCCTTGAATTATAAATAATCGAACCATCTCATCAAAGTAAAATTTTGAGAATTTCACTAAACCCACCTGAAAAACACACACACACACACACACACACACACACACACACACTGAACCACTTCAGTGATAAGATGCGTTTCCTCAGCTGTTGAATCTGAGAAAAAATAAAACGCTGCATGTCTTGCTCAACAAGGGGCTTACACTCTCATCTGCCAACTGTGGCTAAAAGAAGCTGCCAGGTCAATGTAAACCTCAGGAGCAACACAATCCCAGAGGGCGTCAACAAGAGATTGCGGTTTCCTTGCCTTAAATGATCTTACTTTACATTTAAGGTCAGAATTCAGAATTCATTCACAAATTCAGTTGGAGTTGCATGGAGAAAAACTGTTCACTGTGGTCATTTCATGATTTCAACGTTATGAAATGACCTCATTGTATCATATTTGAATGTTGATAAAGTGCAAAGACTCTCAATACAGTGTTCAATGACTAGTGTGTGTGTGTCCTTCACTGTGATCCTCTAAACAAGACAGCAACACAGGCATACAATCTATCATCTTCTACACCTGCCTTGGCTGTTAGATGGTTAGATGTATTTACTGAGACACCTCATTATTACTGTACTCCCAACAAAGAGCAGCAGTGTCACATGAACCTGAACCACCTCAAGCCACTGCAGTGGTAAGTAAAATGTTGTACCTGCATGATAACACAAGTGTGTAAGAGCTGATGATCCTGATGAGTTGTAGTAGTATAAATGGAGTATTTGCAGCAGCGGCAATCCTCACCATCTCAGCAAATCAACATTCATTTCTATGCTTCGACATTACAATCTCCATTTTTCCAACATGTAGACATGTCTCAGCACTGCTTTTCAGTGCTCTCTCTCTCTCTCATGAACAGTAGCCTTCAGCAGAAAACACTATGAAATGTTGCCGCTGGTTACAACCCTGCATGACCTTTACTGCGATGCAACACACACAGTTCTAATTTAAGTTCTGGGTGAACTTTTTCCAACCACAACCTCCTCACTAATCTGAATAGTCACATTACCTTGAAACTGTTCAGCGGCCGGCAAACAATTATCCAAGCATCATTACCCACATTCTGTTCTGCATTTTCACCATAAACTCACTGGGGCCACAGTGAGCCTCCTCTAATGCAGCAGACATGTCCAGACATGTCACACTAATCCTCATGCACACAGCACAGGGAAGCATGTATGATGCAAACAGTCACATCTGGGGAAATGGCAGGCTGATTCCCTCGGTGTGCAATAATTAGCTTATAATCAGCATTTTTCAGGAACATTTCCAGGAACATCTGTTCAAATCAATTCGCCCAAAAATAAAATACTGCAAATAATGTTCAGAGAGTCGGTGATGTTTTACAACGCTGCTTAATTCACCAGCACGCTGACGTCACCTGTTGTGACTGAAACTCTAGCCTGCATACCAATATTAACTCATTGTGAAACACTTACAGCAAGTTGTGTTGACATTTTCTGCTTGTTTTCTTTCTCACTCTGGCTTCCTTCTCTCGCAGAGAAAGCCTGAAAACCTGAAAACACTTTTTTTTTATTTATTTTTTACATCAGGCTCAATTGAGGGTATTCCCAATGTTGGGGCCCTCAGTTAATCCCACTGTTCCAGTCACCAGTCAACATATAATGTATAGATAATCCACATTGATACCCAAAGAATAACAACAAAGCCAGCATAAATATTATGAAGTTTTTCAGCCAATACTTTACTACTATGCGTTAGTAACACAGAGACTGGGAAGAGGAGCGTGGGCGGTTGGATTAAGAGGGCATCTGGTATCAGAGCGGGAGGTAAATAACCCTGGCTCGGCTCGTCTGAGAGCAGACCTGAGACCTGCTGCGGAGGAACAGCGTGCACGCGCTCCACGCGATGTGGGGAGAATGTGAAAGCGCCTGCTGCCATGGCAACAAGGCAGCCCCATTAAGAAAGATGGGTGGTAACGTGGCTGCGGCTCAATGGCGGTGTAGCGTGACACGCTGAAAGAGCCTATTGAAAGCCAGTGAATTCAGCAGTTAATGAACAGAGCAAAGGCACAGCGATGCAACAGGCAGGTGAAACTGACCTCACCTCTGTTTTGGGATGTTAGACAGCTACTCGGATTCATTGTTTTGATCGGTGCACTTTCGGTCGTCAAATTAAAGAAGAGATTGTCGACGATCACAGAGCAGTTGTTGAGTCCAAATGACCTTGAACAGAGTCCTTGATTAAATGATGTCTAAAGATGAAATCATTGATACGTATATGCAAGGGGGTCGAAACTCTGCAAGCAAAAAAATGCTGCCCTGGGTATTTTTTTTAAATAAGAATATAGTGTCCTATTTATTTTAATGGTTATTTACACAAGCATAACTGAGCTGTGATGTAATCTTTGTCTAACTACTAACTAACCATCAGAAGTGTGAAGTTTGAAGATTTTTATTTTTTTATTTAGGGTCTTAATGGTGCAATGTGATACTTGAGCCATAATTTAGGAAGTGTTCAACCTGTAACATTAAAAATGATTACGATAAGGCACATAATACCACTTTCTACAGAAATCTGAACAGACATAAACCTATCAGCCAAAAACAGACGTTTTTCTCTCACTGACGATGATACATGTTGTATTCATGTTACGAAGGATAACATATTGAAACAGAAACATGAAACAGCAAACAGAACATTCGAAAACCATGCTTCTCAGTAGATTGTGGCTTTACTGTAGGACACGATTAAACTGAGTTCTTTAACTCTGTTGCACCATACTGTGCATGTGGCGAAAGCCAAATTCAGCAGAACAAAACAGATTTCTTCCGGAGTCCAAATGCCAAGACTCTTTTCATTCAGCTGAAAATAGCAAGCCGCTGCTTACGCACATCTCCAGAACATAGTTTCGGCAACTAAAGGATTGGGTGGGAGTAATTTGTGGAGGAGGAACTCAGTAGAGTTTGTTCAAACATATGAACCATATTAGTCAGAAAAACACCAAACACTGAGCACAAAGTGCAGTCAGGAAGCAAAGTTATAGCTGATGTTTAGTTTCCAAAGATCCCCATCATGTATTTGTTGGCTGTTTTAACGGAAAAGGAAATGAACTAAGAAAACTAAATAATAATATTAATTGTATTTTGTAACATTATGTCATTCGAGTACAAGTTACAAATAATCAACATGGCTCCATACTGTTTCTTTCACAAGTGCCTGATTTGGATATTCAAGGCAGGAACCCAAAAGCCACTGAAATGACCTCAGTGACCTCAGTGACCTCAGTGAAAGCCTCCTGCAGGTTCAATCCCACATTCATGCAGCAGAGGGCAGTATTTGGTGTTCTTTACCTGCAGTTGAGACAATAAAACAAACAATATAGCCGAATCATTCATAACAATTAAGAAGAGAAAGTCAACACTAGTTCTCCCAGCTTGGATTACGTGTCATATTCCACTATTCAAACAAACATCGCCTTTATATACAACACCATGTAAATGTCTTTTTATTTAAATACATATTAACAATATTTTATTTTGAAGATACTATATCTCCAAATGGCCCATTTAAAAGAAAGTAAATATCTTGTTGTCTCAATGGTATTTCATTTATATTCATATGTATGACAAATAGGCCTGCCAGCAGTCACATAATCATATGAGGTGGCCAACAAGAGGCTTTGCATTACAAAGGCAGAGCGCAATAAGAAGTGAGAAAAACAGGGTGTGGAGTTTGAAGCCAACTGTGTAACAAATGGTATATATATATATATATATATATATATATGTTGTAAAACCTTAATCTTGTGCCATTTAGGTTGTCACAGACGTTACATTAAAGCAAACAAATTAAAATAGATTTAGACTCTGCACTCTTGATTGGACGATCTAAAGGGCACCAGGAAAACACTGCATCTAAAAAAAGAAATACTAAGACTGAGCTAGTCAAGTTATCTTTTACCAGGGCTAGTTTATCTGCTGATACTTTTTTACATTTAGCTACTGCCTTATTTGTAGAACAAACTCCGATACTATGATGTCATAGCCTCAAAATAGTTTTGTTTTTTTCTTTAATTACAGGTTACAGGAAAAAGCAGCCAAATTATCTTTAGTTTGGATCATTTCACCAGCTAGCCTTAAATAACCGAAGCACGGTCACTGCATTTTGGTTTTTAACTCTGATTTCTAGGTCTTGCAAACTGAACTTCCCCCAAGAATTTCTATTCTATATCATAATATGTCAAAAAGTTCAAAAATATATTGGCTACTGTAGACCTTGAGGGTATGACTAAAGCATTGATGAAAATATATATATATTTTTTTTATATTGCTACATCAGGTAAAATGTTGGGATTGCTTCCATTCCTTTGCTGCCTCTTTGTTTGTTTCTCAGTCTTCTTTAAAGGTCTTAGAGTGTTGTGTTGATTGTGTTGTAACCAATGTAGCTGGCATTGCATTCAGCACCTCCTTAGTCCGAATCTTTTGTGAAGTCTCTCTTCTCCAAGCAGCTTTCAAGCTGATACCAGGGGGCAAACATATTTTAGGACATCTACCCTCTTTCTTCAAACATTTAATTGCAGTAAATGCACACCAGACATGTGCTTTCTTAAAGGCAAATATTGTTGAGGAAGAGAAAAATATATATTTGTATACGCTAATTTGCCTTCTTGGCTATTAGCTTAGTTTACCATATAGACTGAGAACTGGGAAACAGCTAGCCTGGTTCTATCCACAGAACCACACATGGAAGTGAGCATGCTACTGCATCCTTGTTTTTGCTGAAGCTGATTAATTAGCCTGGAGATCATCTCAGAGGAAGCATATTAGATTTGTACTGTGTGTTCAAACAAATTTCCAGGGACATGATTACATAGATCAGCTCACACTCTCTGGTCAGCAAGAGCTTCCTACCTGAATTAATCATGAATTTCAGTATTAAAACACGTTTTAAAGTGCATATCTAAATCATTATATGTATAAATAAATGCATGCATTTTTTTTTTATAATTTACTAACACTTTATAAATTATCTTATTAATCATCTATAAGGCCTTAATACTTCATTTACAAATGGGGAATCCATCATTTATAAATTATGAAAACCCAATCATGAAACGCAATGTATTCATCTTTTACTAATGCTAAATAGTGTGTTATTATAAAGTGCTACCAATACTACTACTACTAATAATCTAATAAATGTAAAGTTTATTACATCGTCATATTACATATTTTTAGACCACAATAAACCATAGTAACCATAGTAACCATATTTACATGTAAACTGTCATTGCATTGAGCACACAGTCAGCACTCATTCTGCACAGAAACAGCAATAACAACAAAAAGCAACAGCTAAAGTAAGTTAATACAGTAAATATGAATGAAAGATAGACAACGTAATGCTGTTAAGATAGTTAGCTTTGTAATTAAGCAATAAGGTCATGTATTGTCATTTGATTTATGTACTGTTCAAGGGTGTTGTTAGCAATCAGAATGCTTGATTTTCATTTACTCGTATTATAATTAACAATCTTGTTCTCCGCAGAATGCCATCAACATGGGACAAGAAGGTAACTTCATTGTGTTGACCACCTGTTTGTGTTTACAGTCTAGATCTGGTATGAGAAAACCATGGCCCGTTGGCTTTTTAAACAGCCCTGGTTTAAAAAATGCTTTTACTTCTTCGGCAGGAACGGGAGTTATTCCTGAAAAAAGTGGTAAGTCAGGTTGATCAGCTGGCAAAGATGATGAGCGTCCCCTAGTGCTTTACGTGACCACCAGCTTCACTATTAGATTAATGAGTTGCTGAATTGTGTTTAGGCTCCGTTGGCAGCTGTTCTTTTTTGGGAAATAAGAAAAATAAGAAAAATATTAGAGGAGAAAGAAAGAAAGGAGGAGGAGAGGATTGCCGCCGAGCAGAGGATTGTCACCGAGGTAATAACACCCGATCGGACGTTAACGGTCATCAGATTAGTCTGGTTATGTATTCTGAACCTGACCTGTGACCTCTTCCGGCAGGTGTCTGAGACGTGTGGGATGGTTATCGCGGCGTCTGCGCTACTCGTGGCCGGTGCCATCGTGATCAAAATAATAAAATGGTAATCATTTTCTAAATGTTTTTTGTCAACTTGTCTTCAACAAAATAACATAACAAAACTAATCTAAATCTAAATCTAAATATAACATTTTATGAATCAGTTAATAAGAAAACAAAGGTTAGATCATATATCACTTCAATGGGGTTTAAAACGAATGCTGGGAAAACTTGGTTGATTAATTAAATTGAAAAAAAAAAAAAATGTTAATTAATTAAATTAATTATTGGATATATAGATATATGGATTAAGCAAGAAGCTGTAACACATTTTTTCACAAAACGAACAAAATGCTTCATACATGTTAATTTCAAACTGGCTAACGTTAGCATGGCAATAGCTGGTTTGGGTCTGTCCATTTTCTTAGCTTAATAACTTCCGTGTGCGTGTGTGTGTCAGATTTCAGTCCTGATAATGATGAATAATGACTTTAAGGACACAAATTGCATCATTCACAGAGCATATTTGAGTCCAGTTGAGCCCAGACTGTTTGCCTTACCCTTCTGCCCTACGTGGCTCTGTTCACACACAGACACATGGCTGTCAGAGAAAGCTGTGAGTCCCTCATGCTGCCTGTGGATGACTCCCTTGTTAAAAGAGCCAGAAAGGGTGGCAGCCATGCAGGAACTCAGGCTGGACACTTCACTAACCCAATGCCGTATGACAACGAATATTGTCAACAGACAACGCAAATATGAGAATATGACAGAAGATGGGGAACTAAACAGAATGTTTATGTCTGATCTCTCACCTCCTTTGTCTTGGGGTGATATATTATTGAACAAAGAACAAAGTAAGCCATTTGATAAATGGACCCTTACATTCATTTATACAGTCGATGAGAATAGAAGGAATCAATTCTCAGCACTGCCATCATTAGAGCCACACAAGAATGATTGATCTTACTGTGATTTAAATAAATGATTACTGTTTTAATAATAGCTGATTGCTATTTGTTAACACACTACAAGGGTTGTGAGGTTTATTTCAACATTATAGTTTCACACAAAGGTCTGTCATAAATTGTAGCAATAATTGTTCCCTTGAGCTTTTCTAAAATCTTCCTCCTGCAGATTCTCTTTGGATACCGGCCAGATCCTATCAACACAAAAATAGATTATAAACATACGCTCACTCATCAGTATCATTAACGGTGCCAGGGAAGTGTCTGCTCACACTTTTCGGTTTCTCGGTTCAGCCTCTTTACAATGCGAGTTGTATTATTCCGTCGCCTACAGTAATGGCATGGTGCATGGCAGCAGCATGTGGGGGGGGGGGGGGAGTCGCTCTGTAATCGGGGAGTACCATCTGTGGCTGTCAGCTGAAGCTGCCACTTAGTGGGCGCAACACAATCACCACGTCAACACTTTGCATGCAGTTGGAGCGTCAACGGTCCTCTCCAAGTGTAGGTGACATGCCAGAAAAGAGAAATGTCGAGGTTAATTCAGGCTGTCCCTCAATGTAGTAAAGAATGACAGGTTTTCTAGGCAACCGATTGAGTGTAATTTACTTTGTGTGATGATAATTTAGGATCACACAAAGACAGATTTTTTTTTTTTGCTGTACACATGCCATCTATTGCTTCTGTCCATCCGGGGCGAGGGATCCTCCTCTGTTGCTCTCCTGAAGGATTCTTCCTTTTTTCCCTGTTTTTTCTATTTTTTGGGGGAGTTTTTCACGATCCGATGTGAAGTTCTGGGACAGGGATGTTGTATGTGTACAGATTGTCATGCCCTCTGAGGCAAATTTGTAATTTGTGATTTTGGGCTATACAAAATGAACTGAATTGAATTGAAAATATTGAATGCAGGCAACAGTGTTGTGGGCTTATTCGGCATGATGCATCAACCCAGAGTGATGTCAGTATAACCATCAAACATACACTAGGTGGAGCCAAACTCTCCTAACTAGGAATAAAGTGGTGACTGTGGTCTGTAATATAACATTTGTACAATTTCCGTTTCTCACAAAAGAGCAAATAATCAATTAGAAATTACTGTATTTATGGATTGCATTGATTATGTTACAAGGTTATTTTGTATGATGTATTTAACAAACAAAAAACATACATATCACACGTTCTTATAGACATTGGAGTGGAATATATTCACAAGATTTTACTGAGGAAGTAGAGTTTTGGACAAAATCTCAAACTTGCTGTTGCATATTAAATGTGAAGCATAATGGGTGGTAAAGTAAATTAAGATGATAGTCTCTGAAGCGCGTAGGGGCCACGCTTCCAGAGCACCTTCAATGCATCTTTAAATAAAGTATACAATAACTGGAGGAGATTTAAAAAATAAAAATAAATTGCTAATTTGGTGTTTTGACAATGGTGCTGGAGAGCAGTTTTCTAAAAAAAGTCAGTCCAAAATCTCACAGAGGTCATCGAACTATTCAGTCACGCCCTGTATGTAAGATTCTGCACATATTGTGTTTTTTCTACTCATTTATCCACCTTTTGTGTCTCTGACAAGTATACTTTCTTTCCTAATAAAGTGTTGACACACAAAGTAAAACTGATACCTAAACTTATATATGCACCAATCACATGAGGGAAATATAATCACACGATAATGAGTCCAAGTTAAACATGAGGCCACCTAATGTATCAAAACATTGTAAGAATTAGCAAATAGCAGACCCACTGCTAACAGACGGACACCTCAAACATGCAGAGAAATAGTGGTGGTTTCATGTAATCTTCTTAAATGCAAAAAAAGTTAATCACATAAATTGTGTCGTATATTAACTTTTAAGTCACACACATGCTGTCCAAGAAAAAGGAAGATCAGTTGCGATCAGGTTAACATTTCCTTTTGATGCATTTGCATTTCAGCATCTGAAAAAGTTGTTAATGAGGCATCACTCCTGCAGGGATGACGGTCAAACAACTCAAAAGTGAAAAGACAACATTTTAATACAAAGAGATGCTGAAGGTATAATCTCATGATTACGATCAGCAACTTCAATACGGAGTGATACTGGACTTCATCCTTAATCTGGAAGTTTAGTATTTAAAAAGAGGCAAAATGTTAATGAAATCGTGGCATACACCATCGTCATTCCTGTCTTCAAAGGAGGCATCAATTTGGCACAGAAACCGTTTCTGAAAGTAGCATGTAGAAAGTGTACATGCAGAAATACAGTATGTGTCCGAAACAAACCCGACCCACATTGTAGGGAACTGAAATTGTTTATACCGATGTGTATCAAACTGCTTGCAACCATCTTAACATCCTCCTCCGTGTTCTGACAATACCTCGAAAGGCTGATGTCGGAGTTCTGCAGTCATTAAAAAACACACACGCACAGTGCTTCCTCAGTGTCTTTGTAGCAGTACTCTCATCTGGGTTCTTCTTCGTCATCTGATCCTGGAGCGCTTGACAACAATTGTACCAGCTACCATATCATACACAGTCCTGTTGTGCTGGAAGAACAGGAGGGTGATGAAGGCCGGGAAAAAGAAGGCGATTGAAAAGTTCTTGTTCAAGGCTCGGACAGTCGATCTATAAGGAGGTGGAGCAGAGACTGTGGTTACAATACACACACACACACACACAGGAGGGAGACGCTGGGTCATGTTCATTTAGAAGATCTGAAAGATAACCTTGAAAATGAACTACTCACGCAGACAGAGAGACATTAGTTGCTGGCACAACCAGCACCCTGTTAGGTTGAACCAGAACTGATGAGTCACATGTAACAACTCTGAGTCCAACGAGAAACTTCCCTGGAGTGGCTCCTCCTGCTCCCCAAATGCACACAATCTGAAGGGAGAATGGTGTAGGAGCTGTTACTTAACTGCAAGGGGGCCTTTCCAAAATTTACAAAGAAACATTTTACATTTAAGGTGAGACCACTGTATGCATGTGTGGAAAACCTTTATACGAGTTCTCACCTCATAAATACACACTAATATCCGGTACACAAGCGCAACGAGCATCATTTTCTGTAACTCCTCCATTGATGTGTCCTCATCTATTTCCTCCACTATGAAATGCATGGCGAACTTGGAAACATCCCTGCAAAGCAACGTAAATATTATTTAAAGAGTTTTTGTTCAATTAGTTGTATTTTTGAAGGATGAAGAAATGCAGGTGTAATCATTATTTTACCACCACTAAACACATTAAAGAAACTCACGTGATTCCACTCAGATGCATAATACTGATGATTATGGTTGCTTTGATGAAAAACAGTATGAAGAAATCCACCATCTCAGCCAGGAGTCTTTGGAGAGGTGAAGGAATGCTGTACTCTCGGCCTGGAGGAAAGGAGACAAAAAGGCAGCAAAGCAAGTACAACTATACTGCCAAACACCCGAACATCACACCCATGTGTGACCTTCCTATTCGCATATGTGCAGCTGCAAAAGTCGCCACTCTTTTAGGGAGGCTTTCAACCAGATTTAAGATCCAGGCCACAAGTGCATTTGGTGCTGTTTGGTGATAATAATAATAATACGGCCTAGTTTGTAGTCGGAGATCCAGTTCATCCCTCAAGTGTTCAATGCATTTAATGTATGCTTGTCAGGTCGATTATGTGGTCAAATCCAAACATCATTTTGTATGATTATTCTCACGTTGTGCGGTCTGGTTTATGGTACACATACCTGTAACGCCAGGGTGCATACTGTGCCCTGTAGCCTGCATAATAAATACTGGCAAAAGGTTGACACCATTGCATTCAACCTGCTAACCAATAGATGTAACGTTTCTGTAACCAGTGCACAAACCTTCATCTACATTACAAACTGTGTTCAAAATAGGATGACTGCAGTCTTTGTAGCAGTGTTGTTGTTGTTTTTTTGTGGCAACTGGCAACGCTGATTGGTTGTCTGCAACATGCACATTGACAACCTGGACAGGTATCGGTCCTCGCAAAGCCAGCAGCTTTTACCTGGTCTCTGTGCATTCCCCTCCTGCTGCTGCTGCTGCTGCTGCGGCTGAGCGACCACCGCAGCGCCGCCTGCGGCTTCACCTGACCGGGAGGTGACCGCGGCTTGATAGGCCGACAGCGGAAGACCAAAGGGGCCGTTATACCAGCTCTGGGAGTTAATGTCAAGCGTCGTCGTCCCAGTGTCTGACTGTAGATAACACGGGTAGGTCATGGCTGACGCTGCCACCCAGCTCTGCCAGGTGACATATCCAGTGTAGTACTGCCACATCCAGCCCTGCAGCTCCTCGCAGTACTGCGTGGTGGCGCGGAGCTCCCCGGCGGCTCCTTTGCCGTCGACATTGTTCTGGTTGTCTATTCTTTGGGTAATCCCGGCGACGGGCGGCTCGACTGTGTGAGCAAAAGGTTTATTCTTTTCCATGTTTGTGTTTTCTTCGTCAGCCATGTTTGATGATGGCGGCGCGTCATATACGACGTCATTCCGGTCAGTTCATCTGGACGAAGACCAGATAACTGGAAAGTGAACATTGTGAAGTATACAGTGTATTTTTGGGAAATATATTAATTTAAATTTAAATTTAAAAACCATTTAATATCCCTATGTATTTCGTTATTGTCCATTTCACGTCAAAAGATGACCACCGTCCCCCCAGTTAGGATATAATGGTACTGTCCAATCAGTGCCTGCTATTACAAGAATCAACCGCAAGGAGGCAGCCTGTCTGAGAGACAGATGCAGTGAGATGACGTTTGCGGTCAAGCTCATTATGTAATAGTTCAGATGAGCAAGTAATGCAGGAAAACGTTGCAGCCTTGTTCTCAAAACAAGTTTAATACATTATTGCTGCGGATGTTTGCTAGTTGCAGCGTCAAATGTTAGTAGGTCAGACCCAAGCTGATTGAGACCACTTTAGGTCCTCGCAATTTCTTATTTTTATTTATAAAATTAAATCAATTTGAAACATTCAGTGTCATTGCCTTGGATCTAGTCAAGGCACAGCCAGTGGGCCTCCATTAATTTTGTTAAATCAGCTCATGCAGTTTAAAAAAAAAAAAAAAAAAAAAAAAAAAGGTAAACCCATTTCAAAGGAGGTCTGCTTCGTAAAGCCTTCACCCACACACACCCCGAATAAGATTAATCCCAACAAAGTGAGAGTGAGTCAAGTTTGAGAAGACTCTGCAAAGTCTCAGGTGCAAACAAAACCTTATTCAGTTTAGAATTAAAAACATATACAGAGATGTTCAAGACGTCTGCAAAATGCACTTAAAACAGTTTGTGTGCGCATACAACATGGTCTTAGGCAATGTGGCACTCTACATTAATCCACATTTAATTAGTCAGCACAACGTGGGGTCCCAATCGTTCACCAAAGCCTGGAAATATTTTAGAGAACCCCAATTAACACAAAGTATGTGCACTTGCTTGAACTCCATGGCTGTGCATCCCAGACAGGAGGGGCCTGCATGGCTCAAAGTAGAAGTCACTGTACTCTAACCCCAAGCAGGGCTTTGGCCTGCCCACCTCCCATTCATCCACAGCCTGGTCATGAGGACTGCGCCAAGACGACATGTTGCTTTTCATTGTTTGAACAAAAAGCCTCAGTTAAGCCCCAAGCCCATGTTTAAGAGCTTTAAAGATTATAATAATTACTTAAGGTCCCCCCCCCCCCCCCCCTCTTATTGTTAGCTGGCCATTGTATCTGAACGCAACACTATGAAATACTAACAGGCATTGGGGCTTAATTAAGAGAAAAAAAATGCACAAGATATTTGAAAGTGCCAAAAAAAAAATGTGCCAAAAAAAAAAATGTTCATGGCAATTTAGCAACTGATTTATATATAGTTATGTTCTAAAATATATATGAAACTAAGCCATGTGCAAGGCAATTGCACAGATTTAGTTTCAGGAAAGCTTGACAGTTCCATGTGGCACTGCATTTCAAAATCTCATGAAGACCATGTGGTTCATTAGGATAAACTTTAAAAAATAAAAGAGTATGCCAATTATAATTACATTTGAGCCCACATGCAAGAACATTTTGCGTATCAAATCATGCACAACTATTACACAGATTGAATGAAAAATTCAGACTTTATTGGCAATAGCTTGTAAAGTTCTAGTCTAAATAACTTGTTACTTAAGCTCCTTTCTCATAGGTCCTCAGTGCAACCACGTCATCCATGACACATTTCTGTTGAGACAAGGTTGCAATATTAGAAATCTTGCATTATAGTCATCAAACATCTTAACATTAGGAAAGCGTGTGAAACACCATCCAAACTGCACTCTTAAAAAGCGGTTGCTAAATGAATCCTTTACTCACGGTGCTCATTTTTCCATCCTGGATCTCTCGTTCTAGTGTCGTCTTCTTTCCATCCCATGACTGTTGCTGCACAAGTTTGCCATTCTCAAGCGTGATGGTGGTCTGAAAGTCACGTGTGGCTGTCAGGAGCTATACATGCAAGAGTGCATCAAACGAGGCCGACGCAACGTGAACCCACCTTGGTCGATCGGCCGTCTGTAGTCGTCTCGTCGAATTCCTCGCCCAGCTTGAATTTGATCTCCGAGTTCTTGAACGTCGATTCAGACTTCAGTGAAATGAGCCCCGCATCGTCCACGCTGATCACCAGGTTCGGCTTGGCCATGTTGCCCAATTGCCGGGTGGCGAAGCTCACACCTGCAGCACAATAGAGGGTTAAACAAGTGCACCTTTACCTTGAACGCATCATTAATTAAACATCATTCTCAATTGAAAAAGTTACACAAAGCACAATTAAGCGACCCACCGATTGCCTTCATGTATTCATCAAAGTTCTCGCTGGCAGTCAGAGTCCAGGTCCCAACAAACTGATCCACCATGATGCTGAAGAAGTGTAAGATCGGGTTGCTGCTGCAGACACGCGAGAGGAGTCGGGGTTCCCTGGTTTCACCGGTGAAGAGAGAGGTTGACGCTCATGGCGAGTTTCATATTTATCGCCTGGTTAAGCACGTGCGTGATTTAGGGCAGACCAATCAAGATCGGACGCCGAAAACGAGTGGATTAGAGGGCGTGTCTTTTAAATCTGATTGTTCATGAGAGGAGTGAAGCATGTGAGCTGATCCTGGGTCTGCTGACTCCAGCTTTAAGTGAAGAGGTGAGAAAGTGGATTTGTTGTCGCGTGACGCCACTGCAGAAGGAAAGATGCAGATGGATTTATATGAACAATAACAGCACACACAAAAAATTGAGAGAATCAAATAAACTATGGAAAATTAAAATCATATGAAAAAAAAGAATAAATCAATACATTAGAAAAATAAAAACAAAATCAATTTATAGTACGAAAACAGTAGCTAGCTTTCTAAGAGTAAGATATTTAAATTACAACACATATTTAATGTTGCATTCATATGTTGTTGTAATGTCTTCCCTCACATTTGCAACAGAAATCACAATTGTAAATTTTTATTCAAAATAAATCCGCCTAAAATTCCACAACGTCACCTTGTGATTTTAATAATTGTGTTGCGTGTGCTGTGTTTTGAGAGCAATAGTACTTGAATATGTTCACATTTGGCCATTAAAGTTGATCCTGATTCGTATTGTTCCCCCAAACAGCCATGAACAGCGCCACTCCCTCTCCGTGTGGATGTAATACTGGTTTTGACCAGTAGATGGCGCATGTGAACAGCAAATAAAGGAGTTCTCAGAGGTTCTGTATATAACTGAGCTTTTCTAACACACTTTGTAATATATTTAAGTTTTGGACTGGATCTCCAAAAGGTTAATATTTTGTCATTGTATTTATGTTCATTTCTCATGTGTACTTTCAGACTTTATTACAGCCTGTACAATGCATTTTGAAAGTTTTATGTTGTGCAATGCATCTCACCCTGGACACAATGTCAAGTCCATCAGGCCCAAGACCTCACGCCACAAAAACTGTTCTTCCCGTCTTCAGTTAGATTCATCAATAAAGCCCGGGCCGCCCACTGACTGTGACACTTACATCCCCAGGACAATGTCTTACTGTTACACACTCTTGCACATCTTTTCTCTATTCACATACACATGACATTTTAAGAATGTACTGTTTGTTTGTTTACCATATTTTGTTATACATTTTCATATTTTACATTTTTAAATGATGTCTTATCGTATTGCACTGTGTTTATTGTTGTGCACCATTCACTGAGCCAAATGCCTCGTATGTGTAACGCACTTGGCAATAAACAGTTCTGATATGATTTACAATTCAACTGCTTGACGTTTAACAATAATTGCAAAACGTAAGGTTACAACACAGGAGCGGAAAACAATCCGTTATCTGTGGATTTGTGTCTAAATGTCAGACTGTCATGTACTGCCTCCCAGTGGTTTCAGTAATACATTACATTAGGCCTTATTATGGCCTTTTAAAAATACAAGCCAATATACTTAACATACCAACTGGCAAGTGAGCTAAAGTTGCATTTTAAAGAAACCAAAAAACACAAAATCGAAAATGTATCAAGTTTATCTTCTCCTGCTGTTTGAGTAGCTATACAATCTAGTTCAAATATTTTGTATAGACATGAATAACATGTCAACAAATACAGACTACTACTGTATAATATTTGATTTGGTCATTATTTTATACATTTAATCTAAATCCGCTCTTAAAGCCAGTGCAATGCCAAATGTAGACTGCGAATGCAACAAGTTGAGTTCATCAAACAAAGAAAAACAGACCGTAAATCCCCTTTTTCCTCATTTGGGTTGTGTGTTGAGGTGTGAAGGGTGTTCATGAGCGCTGCTGTCTCAAGGAGATCAAAGGGACAGAGTTCACAGGTAGAAATTATGTGAGATGCTCAGAGCAGATCTGACTCTGATCAGATGAGTACCATGTGACATATCTCTTCAGTGGACTGTAATGGATTCAGCTGTTACATCCCATCGTACCATACCTTCACATGTGGGTCTTTGAGACCTCAGGAGGAGCCCCCCAACACTACATGTGGGTCTTTGAGACTTCAGGAGGAGCCCCCCAACACTACCCCCCTAACAATACACAACAGCACTGTTTCTACGGTGGAGACCTTCAAGTTTCTGGGATCCACAATCTCCCGGGACCTGAAGTGGACCGCCAACATCAACACCATCCGGAAAAAGGCCCAGCAGAGGCTGTACTTCCTGCGCCAGCTCAGGAAGTTCAACCTGCCTCAGGAGCTGCTGATCCTGTTTTACTCCGCCATCATCCAGTCTGTCCTCTGCTCTTCCATCACTGTGTGGTTTGGATCGGCCACCAAACAGGACAGAGTCAGACTCCAACGGATCGTCAGGTCTGCAGAGAGAACCATTGGTTCCAGCCTGCCCTCCATCCTGGACTTGCACACAGCCAGAGTCAGGAAGCGGGCTGTAAAGATCACCACAGACCCTTCACACCCTGGACACAAGCTGTTCCAACTCCTCCCCTCTGGAAGGCGCTACAGAGCACTGTACGCCAAAACCACCAGACACAGGAACAGCTTCTTCCCACTTGCCGTCACTCTGATGAACAGTTAAACAGACTCTTCATCTGCACTATCTGCACTTTTTTGTTGTTTTACTACTGTCTTTAATGTCCTTTTTATATTTTTTATATTTGTCTTGTATATTGTGTGTGAAAAAAAAAAAGTACGAAGAGCAAGTGAAACCGGAGTCAAATTCCATGTATGTGCAAATTTACATGCCCATTAAAGCTGATTCTGATTCTGATTCTGATTCTGATTTTGGAGTAAAGAAGGGCTTTATAAAACCACTTAAAAAATGGATATGTCACTGCCTACAACGTGTGGAATGGTTGTTAAAACATGGAAGTCTACAACAGAGAAAATAAACAAGTTTTCCAGGAATGCCTTAGATTTTTGTAGTGCTTTTGCGAACTGCATTGTCTGTTTTAATGCAGCAGATCGAGATGTCTGTACACAGGACAGGAACCTTTTGCGAGCATGCAATTCTGCTCTAAGATTAAAAACTGTTAGAACCTTTTTTTATTCTATGATAAGCCGGAAATAGTTCAAAGAGAAAGAGCAAAGCTCTTTCGGTTATATAATAAGTAAGCGTCATAATAATGGAGCGGCTGACAGTGAGTGGGTACAGTGAAATGTCCCCCGAGATTCCATTTTTGTCCTGTTTGTTTGCACCCCTAAATTAGTTAGTGTGGCGCCAGGTTCTGCATGCCATCATAATTTTGTGCGAGTGTTTCTGTCGATGGGATATGCTAATTCTTATCAATATTAATTAAACTTCCCTAGAGCATGAGTATAACATACACGACAACCCCTTTGAGGTGGATTCATCCTTTTATCGCGGTGGATGATGCTTGATGTATAATGCAAAATTAGCCGTCAATATGAAACCAGAGAAACTGAAACCAATGCAGAAAGGCCATAATGAGGCTGTCACATGGCTGCAATATTTGATTTCATGGTCCAAATGCATTCATTATTCATGAACCTAATGACAGACAGTCATGATGTGATGGTCAAAGAGGCCGAATGTGATATATCATGGAATGTTGTTGAAGTTGATTAGTTGTTGTTCTGTCACCAGGGGATTCTTCTGCGTACATACAGGTGCCATCCAGCAGGCGCAGGGCCCATCTAATGAACATGAACTCTTATTGGCATCCGCAGACAAGTCCTTCCCTCCTGGTTTTCATCAACACTTCAGCCCCTATTGATGGGAGAACAGTGGCCATGGACAAAAGCTGTATATACTGTACAAACACAGCTCTGAGCGGCAGCACACTGACTCATTCTTCAGTGTGTGTGAGAACGGAGGGGGACCCCTTTCAGCTCCTTTGTGTTGGTGTCTGTCAACAGTGTAGTTGGAGGCAGAGCCCATTGTGGCGGCCAGTGTTTCGTATTGACACAGGGCCTCGCTCAGCTTGTTCCCAGGGTCCAACCTGAGGACTCATGAATAATGGAGAGAGGATCCTCAGGGCCAAGGGGGAGTTCACAAGTCTGACCGGGCTCGTTATAAACCTAATACAGCTTTATAAGCCGGCAGGTAAAACCGCGGTCACCGCTGATCATGTTGACGGTGGGTTAGGGTTAGGGTGTTAGGGTTGCTGCAGCTCTCTGCAGTCAATGATCTGACACAGTGAGAATCTGGCAGAGGAGTGATGCTTTATAAAGTACAGTAAATGAAAACAAAAGTATTAAATAACGCCTATTTCCAGATCCTATAAGTCTTCCCTTCCAAGATAAAACTAGCTTTTCTTTTCTGGGTAAGTCTTTGCCCGAGGCAGGGGATACAATTTCTCCACGTATACAGAGATCTGAGAGCCTTTCAGCAGTGTCTTTCATGTCGGTCTGTAGTTGAGACATCATATATTTACTTTTTGAACCAAACTCCACTGATAATTTAATCATTTTTAAGGAGACCTGCAGCTGGCTTGTCCCGGAAGCCCCAAAAAGTGTTGCATCAATTCAATTCAGTTTATTTTGTATAGCCCAAAATCACAAATTACAAATTTGCCTCAGAGGGCTTTACAATCTGTACATCCCTGTCCCAGGACCTCACGTCGGATCAGGAAAAACTCCCCCCCCCAAAAAATCTGATTTTAACAACAAAAATGTGCATTCAACAAGTAAACACTTCCACTTTAAAAAAAAGATATAAATGTAAAGTAAAAATGTATGACAGGAAGATATATTCAAGTTTGATGACCAAGAGAGATCAGCCCCGATCGTGTGTGCGTCGGTTCAGGTCTGGTTCCCAGCAGGTCCCAACCATCTGCTGAGAGGCTCACACGACCTGAGCGACGTGCCCTCTCTCTCTTTTCCTTTTTGCACGGCTGCTGGATGAGGGGGAACCAGAGGCCGATGTTCTGCATTGCCAGGATGAAGAGAGGAGTGTGTGTGTGGCGGAGGTCAGAGAGGTGCCTCTTGCTTGTGTGCTTTGAGCTGTTTCATGCTTCCTGCTTTGATCTTCTCTCTCATCCCTTCATCCCACACGCTCCCTGCGCCCCAGGCTTCTGATTTGCAGCGCACCGGCGGGGGGGGGACTCCCTCTCACAGAGACACTGCTTGTTCTGTCGATAGATGGAGAGGCGGCTGGGAGAGCAGCCCATGGGGAACAGCCACCGGGTGCGGAGGGCAGTGGGCGGAGGGTTCACCAGGAGCTGTAGTGATGCATACTGTACAGCCCCTCTGCTCCTCTTTTATGCTCTCTTAGATCCTCCATCAGTGGGCTGGAATTCTTGTGTGAAAAACAACTGCCACAGTGCTTAGAGGGCGGCCTCCTGACCCCTTACTACATGGGAAAGTACACCCCTCAGCTGGTAGTTATATAAAGCCTGCCAGAGTCATGAGAATCCCTGATAAACCACTTGGCTTGAGGCCTCTCATGTCTTTCTGCATCTCACATGGAACGATTATTTTCTATGGGTCAATAAAATGTACTTTCCGCTCAGGCTTTTTTGTGTGTTCAAAGTGTTGTTGTAATCGGGGGAAGAAGTGATAGTCTTGGGACAGCATGACAGTCATGTGAATATGTCAGAAAACATACTTTTTATCCCTGTCCTGTGTCCACCCAAAGAATAATAATCACACACACACACACACACACACACACACACACACACACACACACACACACACACACACACACACACACACACACACACACACACACACACACAGCACCCCCCCCCATACCCCACCTGCTGAGCTGAGACTGGGAAACACAAAAGCAGAGGCACAGAGCAGCACCCCTAATTGAAGATTAATTGAAAGGGGTGAGCACTTACTTTTATTTAGACATGTGGTAAGTGTTAGGCTGTGACAATTAAGTCACCCATGTCAGCAGATGACTGCAATTAATATTTCATGACACACTTTGAGGGAGGGGGGGGGGGGGGGTTCGGGGGGCTTCTGCCATGCAGCTCTGCAGCAATAACAAAAAACAAGACTTTCATCCCTTTCAAGATGATAACAATATCATAAATATCTGTGACATCTCCCTGGTAAACTGGCAAGTGCCCTCTAACCTTTCCTGTCAATTGAAATCATCTTTGAATCAAATGGACATTTGACTGTGGACTAGAAAGCAGTAGATGCATGTAACAAGTGCAATATGCCATTTTCAGGCTGCTAGCTCTTCAAAAATCAAACTCACTGATGCAATTTAACACATGCTTCAAAAAGAAGATGAATAGAGAACATACTTTTATTGTTGTTAGTATTTCAAAGATTGCAATGTAAGTCTGAAGACAACGTTCAAAGTGACATAATTACCGTGACATTACAAATTGGTATGGACACATGATGAATTGAGAAGAAAAAAAGGGTGAAAATGGCGAAAAGATTATGAACCAAGAATGTGGATTATAGTTAAAAAATAACGTATAGAGACAGATAGAAGCAGCGATGGAATTAACAGTAGGAGTTGGTGGGTTACTGATGCATGTTTGTGTGAGTAGGAGCGAGGAAAAGAAAGAGTAAAGGGGCTGTGCTAACAGGCTTTCTGCAGATCACTGGCAGTTTGACTGCAGTGGAGAGTAATGGGGCTGGCAGGGCGGAATCAATTACTGGCCACAACAGATTTTCCCACAGGTCGGAGCTTGGGAAAGCAGTACTTTACTGCAGCGCAGACAGCTGGCACAGAGCATCCACTGGGAAAGGAGCCGGCTCCAAAAAAAAAAAAGACAGCTTTTTTTTTTTAATAAACTTGTGACACACCATAAATTGACTCTTTTCTGTTTCTCGGTTCTGTCTAAAAATATCCGTTATTGTAGTCACTGCTGACACCGATTTCATTCCAAATTGCATCAGGCAAATATAAAAATAAGCCCAAAAAAGCCCCCAAACGAACCTCATCCCAGGTGTATACGAGGCAATGTAAAGTACTAACTCATATACCATGATAGTTGACCCTTAAGAGCCAGGGCTCTTCTAAAACATGGTTGTCCTCCAGCAGTGACCAATCGTGTCCCGTGCACTCACACACAAAGCAGAGGGAATTTTCTGCAGCTTGACTCGACAAATAATTCATACGGCCAGTGCCTGTGAGCTTCCCTTTGCGTGATGTAAACCTGGAGATACATTTCAATTAGAGCCCCCAAACAACCCCCACCTTGCCTCACACACACACACACACACACACACACACACACACACACACACACACACACACACACACACACACACACACTCCATTGATATGCAAACAATGTTTTTCCTGTGGCAACACAATGTGTGGCCTTAAAACTAGCTCGCTCCGTGGCCCTTTTTTCTCTGTGAGGACATCACGTGCCGTCTCCTGTTGCGCTTATTTGGAAAGGCGGTCTTGTGATCTGCCTTCCTTCTATTGTGAACTTGCATAAGTTAACTGGTAATGGGCAGCATACTGGTAAACCTTATGAACAATATAATTGTCAGGGGCCATTGTGAAGGAGTGTGCGCCATTGTGGAAAAAAAGACGAATGAAATAGATTTGTATTTACGCAAGAGTGACTCAGGTCTTCCACATTTATTTCAAGCCAGCGCATAACGCGGCCCATATCAGAGTTCAAAGTTTTGTTTGAATCTTTTCTAAATGCTGTTCATGCCCTGTAATTGACGCTAAGCCCTGTAATTGGCAGCCGTGCTGAGATCCTGGTGTCAGTGTTATGACCTGAGGAGTTGTCCTCCTCCTCAGAAAGAAAGAAAAAAGCTCCCGCTAAACAAAGAAACAAGGAAGTCAACATATCCTCCCTGGCTTTACCTATCCAAAAGCACAGGGAGAATGGATGCCAACAAAGGCAGGAAAGTAAAGAATGAGAAGGCGGGTGTATTACAATCAAACAGTGGGAATGGGTCTCAGGTCTGGTCTGGTCCCTGCCCAATATAGCCGCCTGGGTGCTGACTGGAACCAGAGGGGACAGACAGGAAGCTGTGGCCCATAGGATAACATTGTTGAATGGAAGTTGTCTGGGAGACATTTCTCTCAGGCAGACAATCTATTTAGGACCAGCATGGGTGGCATTTTCTTTGTCTTAGACAACATGAATATGATATAATATAACATGTATATATGCAGCACAGTTAATACCTTTTTACATGTAGACCTATTTGAAAAAAGCAAGGAGAAGGCATTTTCTCACTCACACACACACACACACACACACACACACACACACACACACACACACACAGAAATATCCCCCAGGTGCCCCCCCTCAACACACTATTAATGCAAACTTCACTGCAGCAGTTGTTGAGTGACAGGTATAAGATGTCAGGATGGTGTGCACACAGGATGCAGGCACGGCTGCGAGCGTCGCTGCTGCCGGCCGCCCCAACGGTTGACATAGTAAATCAATCCTGATGGGAGGGTTGGTAGGACGGAGGCGGAGGGGGCTGGGGGGGGGGTCCAAAGGGACTGAGCCGGCCTCTGTCAGACACACTCAGCCACTCAGCCAGCCAGAGAGAGACTGTCGACGGGTGGGAGAACACTCGCCGGGAAGCGCTCACACGGAGATTGAGTTACCACGGAATTAGATCAGGGCTGTGGGAAACAGCACCTCCTAAACACACTCGCACACTCTCGGTCACACACACATAAACACATGCAGACACACCAGCGCACACTCATGCGGCAGCACTCTTGCACACAAAGAGTCACCAAGGGAAACCTGAGGGAAGATTGGGGAAGGCAGCTGGGCACACGCCAGTTTCAAACAAATACTTGCTTATACCTCTTAGCTTCCTGGCACCGGTTCCACAGTGGTTTCTTCAAACCGGTGCCGGGTTAGGCCCACGGTCACCACGCAGACTGGCATGTTCAAATTATTAAATGTAGAAGATTTATAGACGCATGGCATTCACAGACAAAAGAGCTCAAAACCAAACACGCTTTTTCACATCATCAAAAGTCAACCGGAGTGGAGGCTGAGAAAATGTTGTGATTCCACAGTGGAAGAAGTCAAGGAAAACTCATAATTATGTTTAATGGATCACAGGAATGTCAGGGCCAATGTGAAGGACCTTGACAGTCAGGTGTGAGGAGAGTGGTTAGTGTCTGCTTAATGGGGACCACATGAACCTGCCTGTCCTGTCGAGCTGGCCGCGGTGTAGAGCCCTATTACCATAATCGCATCGTAAACAATACTGAAGTGATCCAAGAGCTATCAGCAGAGAGTCATGGGAAGGCCATGTATGGTTTAGTCTGGGGTAGAGGGCAAGGGGAGGGCTTGTACGTATACTGGCTGAGGATCTGGATACAAATCTCTCCCACAAGCACCAAACTTTGTGAAGAGCAATATACAGGAAGAAACGTTGTCCAGTTAGGGACGGCCTCAGTAGTTTTTCACCACAGGATTATGCACATGTTAAAGTCTATAAATCAACCAAATGGGAATATGGAAGTGTGGAAATGCATGAAATGGGTGACGGTAGGCATAATTTTGAGTGAAAGTGTCTGCTGACAGAGAGGGGAGGGCAGTGCTCGGGGATAGTGCGAAGGCTCGTCCGTTCTCAGAATGACCGAAGCTTGCACATTGTATCTGTCAGCATCGAAGCCCCTCTGACATTCTGGGAACAGCGTGTTGGCCTGCAGTTGCTCCCTGAAATCAAGCTTTCATCCGCACTTGTCTAGCGCCCAAACGCATCAAGTTAACAACTGACCTGAGGGACAGAGCAGAGAAACAGCTGCTGCTCTGCAAGGTACTGGAATGGAAGACAGCAGGGGGGTCACGTTCCCACTGATGGCCTTACCAGACACGGCAGACTCAGGATGCAGGAACTATACCAGCTTCAAGTGCTGTCTTTTACCAGACCTGACATTTGGCTGATGCTTTGTATTGCCTGTGTTTTATATGTTTACTCATATGATGGCAGTGTTATAGTAAAGTAGCAATACCATTATATACAAGTATAAGTATATTTGTATTAAAATATATATATATATATTTTTATTGAGGCGTATATATTTGTATCTCTTTCTTCATGTTACATACGAGACAAAAAGCCAGAGGGGATCATTTACACAGTGGAACATAAACATTAAAAGCCCCCGTGTTTTATATAGTTTGCCCTCTGATCCGAGTGTATTAGAGGGGTCAACATGTTCACACCTTCTGCAGACAAACCCTGCTCCCCATCCAGAGGGAAGTACTTATGATTGCTGCTTATACCCTTGTGTGTTTTTTTTTAATGTAGCTCACAAGAAAAACATTCATCTGAAGTTGCAGCTTGAGCTTATAAAAACACGTCTGTTTCTCTTTCCCTACTACGCAGCAGAGTTCACAGTTTTCACCCACAGTGGATGAATGATTCCCTGGGAAGGTCTGTCTGCGCCAGTCAGTTGACCTGTTTGCAGTGACTGGAGAGGAGGTGGAGGCGGAGGGGGTTTCCTAGGAGAGCCTGGCAACGCGGCCCGATGAATGTTGGGCCTCCCGGCTGATCAATGCTGTTGTGGAACCTCACAGCTGACAGCAGACAATGAACAACACACTCTGCTAATAGGCCGTGTGTCCTCCACAACACCAAAGAAGAAGAGCGCTCCCACTATAATGGGGCCTGTTGCTCATGAACTGGGGGTCTCAGCAGGGACACTGTGGACCTGAGGCCAGAAGTCTACTGGTCAGCCTGAGCTGTCAGGCCTCAGACTCAATGCTCTCTGTTAAAAGGCACGTATTAAAAATCATACTTTTAATATAACACTTTAAATGTTGATCTGAATGAGTTTCAGTGCCTCTTTTAGAGTCTAACTCTGAACACTAAGGCTTGTTCATTGATTGTTTTATTTTTGTTTTACTTTTGTAAAGCCTCTGTCATTCAACTGGCAGCTCGATTTTAACAGGCTCAAATATTTCCAAGTCCCGCCCACGTCTCTGTGGGGGGCCCCGCCCCCCTCTGCGCGGTGTGAAAATGATCAGAGAGGAGGCCAGTCTGACGTTTAAACTGTTGCACAGACCCTGCGCTGTCAGAGCACCAGCCGAGCTTTCTCTTCAAGGAGTACTTTTGATTTGTGTTCCTGGAAGCAAAATGAAGCGAAGCCACAATTACAGCTCGTCGGAAAGCGACCTGGACGACAATGTTGAGGTGGAGAAGGATAGTGGGGACGAAAATGGGTATGTGCAATATTGTATTGATCAGTATATCATGTACTACGACACATTTTTGGACGTTTTATTCCACTCAGCGTGTGCATTTCAATTGGTTATCTTGCAAATATTGATGAACTAGAGGTTTTCTTTCGATGAAACAATAATTTATTGCTGTCTTACTTTGCAGTCCACTTGATTCTCACGGCTCGATGTCACCGTCCACAACCACCCAAGTTCAAGCCAGAAAGAGGCGCAGAGGGGTAAGTGAACTCATTCTCTGTGGTGCCAAGTGGCGCACACTGTTTTACTCCCACTGTGATCTAAAACATCCTAAATTGTTCCTTTTACTCATTGACAGATTATTGAGAAACGGAGACGTGACCGAATCAATAATAGTCTGTCAGAGTTGAGAAGATTGGTGCCAAGTGCCTTTGAGAAACAGGTAAAGGGTTCATGCTTTCTTCCTTTCCACACTGGGAGTCTCCCATTTGCCCATGCATGCATTTTCTACATGGACACGAGGAAAAATCACGAAGTAAAAATGTTCTTTTTTTTAAATTTATTTGCAGGGATCTGCTAAATTGGAAAAAGCTGAAATTTTGCAAATGACTGTGGACCATTTGAAGATGCTTCATGCATCTGGAGGCAAAGGTAACATACCATTTATTTGTCTATTAATGCATCTTAATTTGTAATTCCTTAATCCAAAATGCTATGTGTATGCTGTGAGTCACGTGTCTAACCGCTCTGCTTTCTTCCCTGGCAGGTTACTTTGAGGCTCATGCTCTTGCTAAGGATTACCGCAGCCTGGGCTTCAGGGAGTGTCTGGCCGAGACAGCTCGCTACCTGAGCATCATCGAGGGTCGGGACGGTGCAGACCCCCTCCGTATACGTTTGGTGTCCCACCTCAGCAACTACGCCTCTCAGAGGGAGGTGCAGACTGGACTGGAACACTTAGCCTGGGGCTCTGCCTACGGGACTGCCCATGCTCATCTCCCCCACCCCCTCCTCCTACAACACCCCCAGGGCAGGACACCTGCATCCAGAAGCAAAAGTAGCCCACCCTCCTCTTCCTCTTCTTCCTCTACATCTTCCTCCCCCTCCATTGAGGCATCTGGGACGTCCCGACTCAGTGTCATGCCTCCCACAGAGACCCTCAGGGTGCCTGCCAACGGTTCGCTGGCCTTCAGTCTGTCTGTGCCAACATCCAAGCTTTCTCCACCACTCCTGTCATCCCTCTCCTCGCTGTCGGCCTTCCCCCTCTCCTTCGGTGCTTTCCCTCTGGTGTCCCCGACGGCCCTCAGCACAGTAAGCCCCTCCTCCACCTTGTCAAAGCCTTACAGGCCGTGGGGCACAGAGATTGGGGCCTTCTGAAGCTAGAAACTAGACTGATGGCAACAGCTGAGCTGTGCCCAGCTTTACCGACGAGGAAGGACAACCTGCCTCTGTTTATAAAACACAGAGGAAAAATCAAACTGATTTCCTTTTATACAAGTAAAGAATAAGTGGGAGAGGTCTTTCTCAGTTTGTCATTACTCTAAAGAAAGGAATTCTGAATGATTTAATGTTATCCATTGACTAATTAGTTAACATGCACTGTCTGCAGGCTGAGGACTGATATGGGCCATGATTAGATTTAATGTAAGCACAAGTATAGAGGTTATATTTTGTAGTCCCCATACTGAAACTTCTACATTTGTCGAGCATGGATGTCTGTATTTAACATAATGTAGAGTCCTTTAATTCGGTCTGCTTCTTTAGTGGTATCACTAAAGGAACTCATAAAGTGAATAAACATATTACATTTACCATTGTTGAAAAACTAACCACTTGAGAATAGGAAACTTGTATTCTTGTATCTATTTGTAATATTTTTGTACCAATAAATTGAGTTAAAAGTATAAAACATGGCTTCAAACCAACGTTTTTGTTTCTGTTGCATAATGCTCCTTAACTCTCTAGATTTTTTTGTTTTCAAAATTAATACTATTTTGTTTTTTACCATGTTGCTACATAGTCCTTTGTATAAGCAGACTAACCTCCCTGCAAGTGATTAAGATCTTATCTTCAAAAAATTGAATATATATTCTGCAGGTGCATTTATGTTACAATACTGTGGAAGTTAATCATGAGATAATAAGGTCCCGGTTATTGACTGAAAGGCAATTCCTTTACTGCCAGGTAGGTAACCAAATCTGAGAGCATTGTTGCCCTTATGAATACCCAGGAAATCATTAAGAGCCAGAGGAAATCCTTTACAATGTTGCCCTGACCTCACCAGCTCGGGTTGGTCTGAAACGGAGACAATAGTGTGAACAGGATGGGGACTTTGGAGGAAGGCGGTTAAAAAGTAACAACAATACACTAGACAGCTGGACCAATAAATCACTGTTCAGCTCCTGTGTGTTGTTGGTACAATCTAAGTGTTTTTTATCCAACCATGCAGCACCTCTGGCTTCCAGCAGGGGAAGTCTGGGATTTGTTGCCCGAGGGTTTAGGCCACATGCTATTAATAATATATAAAAAGTTGTCATTTTAAATATACAATTTACAAAATAGTCTGTATTTCATGTTCTGAGTGCTGATGAATCACACAAACCTTGCTCACTCTAAATGAGAGCACTATTTAAATTCCAAATAATGCTTCCTATGAAAAGAAGAACACACATTATCTTTATTATTGTAGAGTCAGTCGTGATTTTAGTTTTTCTGTTTTTCAATATTTGCAATACTTTGGAAGAAACATAAAAAACAAAAACACAGAATCTACAACAATACAAATAATTTATGTGTCTTTACTATTTGCATTATAAACTTTTCCCCTGCTTTTGGGTCGTATCATTGACTGGGGTTGACATGAGCTCCTGCTTGGTTTCTTTAGCTTAAAGAAATCTTCCACTGCCACCTAGTGGAGGAACTTTGTCTTGTATATGCCAGATGGAGGATCATGGATTCATCCTATTTGTTTATTCTATGCTAGTTTAAGTGTCAAAGAATACACCTGATTCTATTTTTGAACTATACCAAAAACTGTGTGCAATATCACAAATCAATGAATATTACACTGAAACATGAATGAAAAATCAACTAGGGGAAGATGGTTTATCTCAGGATGTGTAGATAACTGGTTCTTTTATTTGTCAGTTTACATTTTCCCTCCTCTTTTAGCACAGAAAAGTATTGGATGGTGCATGCCATGTTCACAGAACCTCAAACCTTTATTCAGCAAAGCTTTCACAGAGAAACACAAGCAGCAGAGGATGCAGGCAGATATCAGTGGTACTGTAAAAAGAGACTAGTTCAGTGGGCTGCATGTAAAGCATCCTGCATCCATTCTCCATCTAATCCCCTAAAGAGAGCAGAGGCTAATGATGCCTTGTGGTAAATTCACATTCACACACACCCACACAGACATACGTTATGGTCACACTGTCAATATCAAAGTGGGACCAACAGCACATCCCACTGTCCAAGACAATATGCATGGTACCAGTATGGTGTCATAACATTCAAGAGCTTAATGCCCAAATACATGAAACAAAGCTTTAGAAGATGGATTCATTGAGAAATGCTGTTGTTAGGGTAAGTGGGAATATGCAAGTGTATATAAACAGTTGCTCCCATTGGGCAAAGACATTCTTGATAACAACAACGCACCTATCAAGCTCAATATCAAGCTCATTTCAGAGGAGGTGGACACTTTATGGATCTGTGGAGTTTGACGTATTGTTAAGTTCCAAGCGTGCGTGTTGAGAATAAGTGGGTGTGCGTGAGCGAGATACAGATGGGATACGTTGATACCTCGAGGAGTCTGTGGTGTAGGTACACCGACTGTCATTCTTTACAAAGACACAGAAACATCATCATCATGACATCATCAGGAAACACTGCAAATGTCAGTCTACAGCCAACTCACAACACCGACGGCTTTCACAAGAAAATGGTTGTCGAGTCAAATTTCAAGAACTGAAACGTTTATCAATTACAAACTAAATGTTTGAAATTGTACGCGCAGTACAATACAATCGCTGTATGTACTTCACCTACCATGATAGATAGAGAGATAGACAGATAGACAGATAGATTTTAAGAAAAAAGTATTTACAAAATAATAACCATATTCTCACATTTTCTCTAAAATCAACAAATTAATTCAACTCTCAAGATGAGTGTTAATGATGTTTGTATCCACTGATAATACTGATAGTGGTGAGTACTGGTGGTGTGGTGTGTTGTGATGTGGTGGTGAGGTACTTGAACCTCTCGGCCTACAGGGTTGGGTGTCTGTTGGGTGTCTGAGGAGGGTGAGGGCGGGGCCAGGAAGGGGAGGGGGGGGGTGGGACTGGATGGGGGGACGTTGATGGACCATGGAAGTCAGGACTTGTGCGAGGCTCATGCGGTCAGCTCTTCCCTCAGCTCTTTGTTCTTGCGCACCAAAGCTGCATGTCTCTCCTGAAAACACAAGGACTCGGTTATACCCAGTCTCAAGGGAGATTCAAAAAGAAAACACGAACTGAGATCTCTGCATTTCTCACCTTCTCCTGTAGACGATCCATCATGGCGGCCAGATGGGCGTCACGGTTCTCCTTGATCTGATCCATCTTCATCTGGAGCTTCTCCTCAGCCATTTTGCTGAAGTTGCTGTTCTCTTCCATGGCCTTTAGCAACACATCCCTCTCATGGTCTCGTTTTTCTGCCAGAGCCCTCAGCACCTGGGCCTCCTGATACTAAAGACACACAGCAAGAAAAAAATATTAGAGCATCTGATTAATTCAGAACAGTTTAAAATACGATCCAACCCAAAGCTACAGGTAAAATGCTCACCTTCCTCCGGTCTTCAGCAGCCTCAAGTTTCTTCTGAATGTCCTCCAAGGAGATATCCCTCTTTGGGGGCGAGGGGAGGTTGTGGGCCACATCTGACACTGGAGACGGGGGCTTGAGAATCACCTCAAAGGCCTGGCCAGAGGCTCGCTTGTTTATAGTCTTCACCTCCATGTCTGTAAATCAGACAATTGTGATGAGAATACCAGGAAAATCAATGTCCAATAACACAATATATCAGTCTAACAATGTCACTATTACTACGTCTGTATTTACAGGGCAGACAAAACATCCATGGAGGGCAATTTGTTTGATCAATGTTTGTGCTGATCCATACCTTCAAACTCAGACACAAGCTTGTTGCGTGCCTCTGGGTAGAAGCAGGAGCAGATGAGGGAGAAGACGGACAGCTCCTTCATCTTCTCTTTATATGCTGTGGGAACATAAACACACCATAGCATCCTAGTGAACCTCCATGTTACTCATGAAAACAGTGAAATAGACATGCTAAGGTTTCCTTGCAATAACACAGAACACTGCACAAATAATGTCACAAATTCATAAATATATTGCGGTATTTCCAAATTAAGATACAGCAAATTAAATGAACGATATATCTAAAACGTATATAAGTGCCATGTTGTTTAACAATTAATTGGATGAATCACTACGATTCTTTTCTTTTTTTTAATCTTTAGACATTTGTGCCTTGCCTATAATATCCCCTTGTAATCTGCCTAAACTCAGAACAGACAGGCCAGAGCAAGATTTTCAATTTCCTGTTGTCTCAGCAAATTCTACCATGATGCTCACGATAATAGGAAGCATGCATTTCCATTTGTCTAATAGATAAATCTACCTTATTGTTGTGTGTTGCCAGCATAGCTGTCAAATAAAGTTGATAAATGATCTTTCCTTTCATACTATGGGGTAAAATGTGCTTTCACCAATTCCTCACTGCTTTTAAATCGCATCTGCAAATTCTGCCGCTTTTTCCATGCCCTCTCCTGCATTTGTCAAAGTGCCCACATGGCTGTTGAGACAGGACTCCAGATTGTCAGTGCTGCTTCTGCTGCAAAGGCCAGCGTGTGAAGCGGCCCCTTGCTGCAGGGCTGGCCTGCCTCCCACCCTGCCATGCACCTGTCTTCCTCCACTACGTCTCTGCCACCACACATATTGAAGGCAGTCTGCACACCCTGCTGTATTTTAGGAGGGACCAAATGGGTTATTTATGTTTAGGCACCACTAATGTTTTAGATATGTGTACAGAGGCTAAACAAACCCATGAAAACAGCCATGCTAAATGCATGGCCTACGACAATAAGTGTCCATCAGGGGAGATGACTAATGCAGGCTATAGTCGTATCTGTTCATATAAGATTCAGTGTGCTAGCTCTACGCCTAATTTGCATTTGTGTCAATGCCAATGGGGTATTATTATTATTTTTGCGACATAATTAGCAGCATATCAATCCTAGCGGGTGATATATATCATTAGCAAGGAAGGAAAGTTAGAGACACGAATTAAAGGAGAAACTCTCCAAATAAATGATCTGATGAAACAATCGCGTTCAGGAGACGTTTTAGGTTCATAAACACGTTTTAAAAATAACCATCGCATTTAATATGGCAAAGTAATATGCAAGTCAGACGGATGAAGCTCTCTCAGCTTGGCTGTCGGCTAAATGGTCGGCAGCACAGCATCTTGGGTGGGGTCCGTCTGCATTATGCTGCATGTTGGGGCCGCTGTAGCAGGTGCGGCGTAGTAAATAAAACTGCCATGGGCCAATCCGTGTCATCTTATTATATAAACGTATACACAACATATGATTAAAGCAAATGAGGACCATTACATTGACGTAGATGAGGATATAATGAGGCATTTCAGTAACCTGACGGAGGACCCTTGAAGCCCACATTCTCGCTGTCGTTAACAGACAATAAAAACGCAGAGACAATAGGCTCACAGTCGATGGAGAAATATCAAGTGGGATTACATTTATAGTTTTAATCGTTCAATAGAGAACATTTCTGAGTGGAGCTTTTTACAGAAACACGACCACCTCATAGACAATACCGGGCCGACATGGGCTCGATATAGAAAGGATCCGTCACAAGTCCATCCATCCATCCATTCATTCATTGGTTTTATCGTGACCAATATGAACACACTGACTTACCGATTGCTGTTTTGGCCATGGCTGATGTATTTCTCCGCAGAGGATGCTGTAGCTCTGTGCAGGTGAACGGTGATGCTGCTTAAGGCACTGAGTCAGCGAATAGACCGGGGTAGGCGCGGACGGCAAACAGGAGGTGGGCACGCACGGGAGCGCGCAGGCAGACCCTCCTATAGTGCTATGACGCGCTGAGAGGCGTTCAGCATGCAATATGTGAGCATATAGCTGGAGTCATAAATGTGTTCTTCAGACCTGATACTTGGGTTTCATTGGATCCACATTTATGAGAAAAGAAGCATCAATATGTTATATTATTCTAAGAATACACATGATTGATCTGGAAATTTCAACAAAAAGAAAACGTGCAAATAATATTAAACATATTTCGCCTTCTTGTCACAAATAATAGAAATGCAATTAGTCAGACGTTCAATACACGTAGACGTCATCTCACGTCAGTGTTGGCCTGCAGAGTGAGAGCCAGGAGCAACGTTATTTCACAAATGTCATCCAAAAAAACTAGGAATTCAGTTTGAACCCAGTAACACCAGTTTCATTTCATGACAGAAATGCTGTTTATCTCTTTACACTTGTGCCTTAGGACAATGGTGCCTCATTATATAGAGAGCTGAGATTGTTCTGCAAGTTTTGATGTAACACATGGGTATATATCTAATATGCAAGTGCCTTTAAAAGGTGAATTTAAGAAATTATGTAAAATCGAGAAAAAGGCCTAAGACACTGAAGGGTTAAAACTACCTGCTGATCTGAAGACAGGAGGCAAATGCTTTTGAGTGGGCGTACATTTTTGAGAAGGAAGGATATCTGCGTCAGCCAAATTAATAGAAATCAATAGAGATCCTTTTCAGGAACTTCACTGTTATATTCAAAAAGTCAGTGGTCAGGATGTTGGCCATACTGCAACAAACCTCCTGCTTTACACATAGTGCTTCCTGCTCCGAGAATAAGCTGTCGGGTGTTGAAGCTGACAAGCTATGATCATTATGGGTTTTATTTCTTCTTTTGGCAATACCCAAGTGTACATATATATATATATATACACTATCAGTTTCTTCACAATTTCTGCCATGGAATAGCCTTTATCTCTAAGAACAAGAACAGACTGGTGAGTTTCACATGAAAGTTCTCTTTTTCTGGCCATTTTGAGAGTATAATGGAACCCACAAATGTGACGCTCCAGATACTCAACTAGCTCAAAGGAAGGCCAGTTTTATAGCTTCTCTCACCAGCATAACTGTTTTAAGCTGTGCTAACATAAATAACTGCACAAGGGTTTTCAAGGGTTTTCTAATCATCCATTAGTCTTCTATGAGCAAACACAATGTACCGTTAGAACATTGGAGTGATAATCTTTCCACCAGGTAAACCTGAACATGCACACCTCTCTCTGTGTGACAGCGATTATAACCGCATAACTATATAGATTATAATTAACTGGAGGATACACATTTTTATACACGTAGATCTTAAACCCTTACATATAAACAGGAGCCTGGCCACCCTACGGAGGAAACTCATTTCGGCCACTTGTTTTTTTTAATTAAAATACAAGTTGGATAAAATCTCCACTTGCCTACGTGATAGCAAGCTGACTAGCTTGCCATTAAAAAACTGGTGGGAGGGAAATGAAGCCGCTGTAGACATCTACATGTTCTATTTGCGAAGATCACAACATCAGCTTTTTTCTCACTCTGATCTCAGAAACGCTGGGCGAGTTGAACCCCCCTCCCAAAAACAAAAACTCTTCGGATCTACACGATTCACGTGGATGACATATTTTGATTTCAAAACGCCAAATTTCGCCCAAAAGGTGACAAGTTTGCAGGTATGATTAGTGTTAAGACATTACACAGAAGGACACTGCTAGACCTCTTCATCATCTTAACTGCTTGACGCTGAAGAAAAAAATGGGAGCAGAACCATGGTCGCACAGCCGTTATATTTCTATTTATTTAGCAATCAGAAATTACAAATTTGCCTCAGAGGGTTTTACAATCTGTACACATAGAACATCCTCTGTCCCGGGACCCTGACATCGGCAAATATATATATGGCAAATGCAGACATAAAAGGGGGACCCATGCAGAGCTTCAGGGTGAGAAAAAGATCTTCACAATTGCGCTTGCATGCAGAGATAAACCCAATACAGCTCTAGAAGGCAAGGCCTATACCATACACACATAGGATGTATTAAGACAGTGCCAAAGGATAAATACAAGTACATAATTAAAAAATCCAGTGACTAATAGAGGTATTAAAAGGTATGGCTATTGATCACTAGGAAATAATGTATAATTTAAATGTGTATGCTTGCATAACAATGTAATAACGGTTGCATTTAGCTACGATCTGCTTTTTTTCTTCAATTGCTTCTTAATGTAGTAGCCAACCAGTATCTGAGGTCGTTGTTGGTAACTGTGAAGAACGTCTTGAGAGTTGTTCAGCTGATCCCCGTTCAAGCGATCCAGTAATGTCACGCAAACCACAGCCGCTTTACACAACAAGAAATACATGTTAGACACTTAAAGAGGTCTGAAGACAACTCTGTTTCTAGACACTGGAAAAGTCCTCATATCATGATATTGTATGTTCTTACCTCGCAGACCACTCAGCTTACACATAGCAGCAAAAACGGATGACTCCATTTCAATATTGCAGATTCCTGCTTCACTGGCTTTATTGAGATAATCCTGTTTATCCTTTTCGGTGTAGGAGCAGAAGGCACCATCCAAACGGGCTTGGCCTGGGGGATTGACAAGAGAGACAGAGAAGGTAGCAAAAGGATTTGACTATAAAAGGAAAAATTTGATTCACACTCAATGCATCAGAAAGCATACCTTCATAGAAATCCAGTGTACACATGGTGTTGCCTATGACAGTCTCAAACTGGTTCAGCTCCTTGCTGCACTGTAACAGCTCCTCAGCCAGGCTTGGGTCAAGATCAGTATTGCGCACCACCGTCTTCCCAAGGATCACCTGCTCAAACTTGGGCAGGAAGGTGGCATCCATAGACTGCTTGGTGACAACAACCGTGCCAGGCTGAAGCCCTGAACACCAACAATGACAATTGAGATAAACAAATTCTAGTCGAGAAAGTTTCAATTAAGAAGTATTTTTCATATATTTTCAAACGACATACTGGACTCATACATCCTATATTAAGTCAAATAAGTACATGTTCAGTTTCAAATGAAAACCATCCAAATCAATTCTTAAACTTCCTATTTTAAATTATTTCAGGTAACATATGTTTTAAGTTCAATTTGTAATTGAGTGGTGCAGTCCATTACAAAATAGTCCTAATTGCTAGGGCGGCCCCTTCCCCTATCTACCACCCTATACTTGCTCGGACCACACCAGTAAAGTTTCGTGACTGCATCTTGCACGGTTGTGATGCTTTCGCGTTATTTGCCATGATGACACACACGTTCATATAGACAAACAAAGTGAAAACAATAGCAGCCACACGCTGACACGGCTGGTAAATAGCAGTTTTCTCTTATTCTTAAAACTGGAGAAATACCCTCACAGGCAAAAGTCATATTGGATGACACTGCTAAGGGACTTTGGGCTCGCTCTTGTGGTAAAACTATAAGATAAGGTGACAATACCAAGACGTTAAATGCAATTTACTGTATGACCACACTAACCCAGCTCATGGGAAGGATATCTGACCAGACAGGGAGTCTAGATCTAGTCAAGTCATTTCCTCTTACAAAAGTGTGTGTTTGTTTGTAGAATCACGAGGAAACTAGCATCCTTACGAACCCAGTACATGCATAATCGGATGGCATTCAGGAAACAAAAAATATAAAAAAGCTTACCTATTCCACCGGATGTTCCAATGCGAACAATTGTAACATCTGTGCAATGAGCGTGATAGAGGAGCTTTATAAGCTCATGCAACATTATGGCAATAGATGGGATTCCCATTCCATGCTGCAAAATAAAGCACAGACGAGTCACACACCATGAACATCGATTTAGATTTTAAATGGAATTACATTAGGCACACAGATGAATGAGTACTACTATTTGTATGATATGATAGGTCTTACATACACTGACAGAGAGCACAGGGCCAACTTTGTACATAGCATAGCGGTCCGTCCCAGCACAGATGTTTGGGTACTCTGATTTGGGGTCTTCCATACTGAGCTCAGCAGCAATGTACTCGGTGAAGGATTTCATTCTCCAAGGACTGCCCCCGACACACACAAACTGAAAGAAAGCGCGCATGCGCGCGCGCACACACACACACACACACACACACACACACACACACACACACACACACACAAAAATATTTAATATTATTTGTATACTATTCTATAATTATAGAAATATAGATTTGTTTAGGTCATGAAAATGATTACTTTGACATCACCAAACATAGCTGGTAGGTTGTGAGTCCCGGTTCCTAAACCAAAGTGGTAGAGGATGTCATCTTTCATTTCTTCCAGGTGTGGGTTGTGCACAAAAACAGGGCTTAGGGGGATAACATATTTTATAGGTTAGTTGTAGCCTGATAATCAGACTGAAATGCCATTTCATTTCATTTCATTCATTAAGTGGCTGATCAAATCTGAAATTTTGGCACCTTCATACCAGGTCAAATTCAACCAAATATTAAAGACATTTTCTCACTTAACCCTGTGTTATCTAGCCATGCAAATGCTTCCGGTTTTAAAGGATATGATTCAGGTTTATTGGCCACGTGTGTATGCACATACAAGAAATTTGCTCTAAATTCGCATTGCTCATCTTGGATCCTATAGGTTCAACAATTGGTCGAAGCCTCCTTTTCCAGCACACAGTCAGGTCGGCTAGCTACGCTTATGCAAATTCTGGGATGCGTGGTAGGGAGGCATGGGCCCCTGCTGAGCTGGTTTTCTAGAGCTGGTGGATGGGGTCATGGGGTCATGGGGGCTGGTGTTGGGATTGTCCACTTGTCTTTCAAAGTGACAATACAACTTGTTCAACACGTTTGCCAGGTGGAGGTCATTCATGGAGTTGAAATGAACAAAACATATTCGTTGGAATACACCAGTCTTCCCAGAAGCTGATGTATGATGATGTCACAACCTCCGTGTACTCATCCAGACTGTTGGTCCTGAAAACATCCCAGTCTGAACACGCCGAAAGATCCTCCCTAGCGTCACTGGTCCACTGCTTTGATTTCCTGACAACAGGACAGTACAGAGCTGTAATGTCTGCCTGTGAGCAGGAATCAGATGCGTGTCATCAGATCAGTGTCGCAGTGCAGCACGAGGGATGGCATGATGGGCCCCACTTATTGTGGTGCAACAGTGATCTAAAGTGTTCTCCTCTCTGGTTGAGCATTTAATGAACTGTATTTGGGGAGTTTATGGCTGAGGTTTCCTTTGTTATAGTTACCAAGGACAATAACTAAGGAGTCCGGGTTTGATCCGCTCCCCACACAGTATCTGGTCGGCAAACGTGCGAGGCAAAGGTTCCTGCACGTTGGCCTGCGGTGGAATGTAAACACGGACCAGTATGAATGAAGCGAACTTATGGGGGGAGTAAAAGGGTTTACAATTTGTGATGAAAGATTCCAGATCAGGAGAACAGTGCACTGTTGGTATAAAAACAGATTCCTCCATCCTTGCTGGAGAGCTCTATGTCCCGATCCCTTCTGAACAGCTGGAAGCCTGCCAGCTGTCGTATCATTCCACAGACCCAAGTCTCAGTGAAGCACAAAACAGAGGATGTTTCTTCATCCTCCGTTTTTTACCACCAGTCGTAGTAGCTGAAGTTCGTCCAGTTAGTTGCAATCCATGTTGGTGGAGACGCACAAGCGCCCGGCTCGTTTCACTTCACGGGTAAAGGTTTGACGAGAATGTTCAGTAATTCCACAGATGTTAGAAGAAAAGTTGGAAGTAAGTCTCGTATAGTTGTTTCCCTTATGTTTATGAGCTCATCTCTGATGAAAGACATCCAGGTATCACAACGAAAATGGTGGATAAACTGTTGAGTGTGATATCCTGAGAACCCTTTTTTTTTCTTTCTTTAGGTACAAACTTTTGCTGTTGAGTTTATCAAATTTAAGTTTTTCAAAAGTAATTTTTACACATACAAAAAAAACACAAATTCCGAAGCAGATATTGCGACACAAAAAAAAGATATATGCATACTATATATATATATATATACACTCAGTTTCCAGTTTATTAGGTACACCTAGCTATACTGCAGTCTAACACAATCTGAGTTAAAAAAAAAATGTTAAAACGGTTTAAAAAGGTGTTGATTTAACTGTATGGACATTTTGTTAGATGTAGTTTGTAGTGCTGTTGAACTGTTAGAGGATGTTATGTAATTTACTTCACCCTCATAGAAATTATTCTAACCTAATTAATTAATTCACTTAAATCATACTAAATTATGAATTAGATACATTTCTAGTTTCAGTTAGGTGAACCCAAGCAACTGAGTGTAGTTATACTCTACATAAATCAGAGTGAGCAAATATGTATCAAGTGAGAAAATGTGATTTAGGTGAAATGACCCTTTAAGGGAAAGTAACTTTTCAATTGTAAGTTCAACTACTAATTGTAAACAACGTAGCTTGTAAATGGAGTACTGCTTTTTAGAAGATCGTTGTAATTGATTAACTTATACAAGACCAATAGTGTATATGAGGTCAGCACGATAAATACAATTATAACTGGTTATAAACATGTCCTGATACGCAGTCACACCTTGTATAGTCATCCAAACTCTAACCATACAGCATAATCTGAGCCCATATGAGGTCTGTACATTTGTGAACACACGTTTGAACTCGGGGTTAATTAAAAGTAACGTTTCACCTGCTGCATGATTCGGTCCACCTCTCGTCCTTTGGATTCATTTTCCTGAAAGACAGCCGCGTACGGGCAAACGTACTCAGTGAGCGAGAACAAAACGTCACAATCACAAACCTGACATGTTTCGAGGAACCGCCTAAACTTTTAACACAATAAGATAAATTTTTACCAAATACGAACACCCCGAAGTAGATTGTCAATCAGGCGTTGCGGCTACACGGCACTTTGTCGCTCACATCCGGGGCAAAAGAGACACTCCATCTTTACCTTCGGAATAACGAAACCAACACATCCTGAAACGCTACAATACAAACACTGAATAGACAAGTTACCTTTTGCTGTTTTTGCGGTTCGACAGCTGGCTCCTTGGTTGCTGCAAATTAATTTCGCCCGAAACAATTTGTCGACGCCGTAACTGGAGCCTCCAGCCTACGATGATGTGACGCCGATTACGTCACACGCGTCCAAACTAGCCCCTTCCCTGCAAGTGGAGCACTATTATGACTCTGGACAAAAGGTGGCGAAAGAACGGACGTGCAGTGACTAAAATAACTCGTGCGCACAGACAAGCCCATAAAATCACATGCTCGGTTTGATTATATTTTGATGACAGATTAGCCTCCACACTCCTTAACCCCACCATTAGTGTTTCTGGAGTGAAGAGTCAGACTTTTTACTGTCGTGAGCTATAGGTGAATTCAAGTACTTTTGAAGAATGGTGTACAAGATCAATCAAATATTGACTTTTATTCATTAGGTGCTGTTTCTGTTCTCTCGGTCTGTACAAATGCAACTGGCTGATACTGAGTGAAAATATACTTTGGATAACACCAGTTTGCTTGATATGGAGTGTCTATTGAAGGCACTCCATATCACCTAGATCACAGTAGTCCTGCATGGGTCCATTTTGAAATACCTGCGGTGTAGAGTATCTATCTCCTCTTTTGCTGCTTAGCTCTTTAGGTGAAAGGAAGGAAACGCTTGATCATGTGGATATATTATATTTGTAGTGATGATGTATTTCTGTGAAAATGAGACATGCCATACCAGTTAATATATAAAGTAGAAAACAAGGATCGATATTTAAACATCCAACAGATAAATAGATGCCTGATGTATTTAAACCCAATATTCACTCTCACTTCAGCTCTATTTTAGGCTCTACTAATTCCTTTGTGAAAATCTTCACCAGCTACTCACTAACTTTGCTGACCATCTGGTGCTGAGCAGGTAGAGTACAGTGGCTTTAATAGAGCACTACCTAGAAACAGCTGGAAGCTGAGGCCGGAAATGAGGATGAGAGCGGAGTAGAGGGCCAGAAAACTAAGCAACAATCCGCAGAAGGATGCTAAAATACTCTGCAGAAGGATGCTAAAATACTCCATAGAACACTGCAGAGTTTTGTTATGTTTCTACATGCGTGTTGAGCAATATCTTTCTCATTACACATAGTCAATTGATACATTGTTTTGATATTCATAATTCCAGCTTAAGTTTGAATTTCATGCAAGAAATAAAATGTCGTCACACAAAACTGTTGAGCCAAACATTCCTTTATAAGAGAAATTAACATGTTTAGTGAGACACTTAATATGATGAATCTGCAATCAATGGCAATCCCCAGTTTCTTTAAACGAAACATTAATACCACAGCTGAAGAATATCTATTAATGTCTTGTGTTTAAAACACTTTTTTTTTTTTACTAAATGACTCACTCTAGCCAAAATCTTATACAGAAGACAATGCAACACTCCCACTTAAGCAAGTCAAATGTTGTTTAGTATTGTGAATTTGTGCAACTTCACCTCAAACTGTTATCACATAAGAAAATAAACATGCAAAATTGAACAAGTTAAATTAAATTCACCAAGAAAACCAATAAGCAAACAAACAACAAAAACATTTTCTTAACATTTCTTTAGGCAAGTGAAGCTTTTCTGCTGCCCTAAAAACAGAAAACAATGGCAAATAATTAATATACTGTAATGTTCATAAATACTGATAATCTTAAATCGAGATACTAAACTGAACCCAACGGCAATAGTAAAGCATACAGTAAGAAATGACAGTCAGACAACCACTAATGGTTGACGGCTAATATACATTAGTTTTATACTAATGTGAATTAGACTTCAAATAGTAATATGCATTGAATTCCAATCATAATCTAGATTGTCTCATTTACTAGAGTGCCAAAAAGTTTGATAAAGACACAATACGTTCACATTATAACATCAAACTCACATGTCTTCTTTCCCTCATTCCACCTCATTTAATGAAGCCTTGGGTGCCCAAGATCTCTCTGTTAAGATAGTATACAAACATAATTAAATCCAAACAGCAGTTATTATTTATGGAGGATGCCACCAAAAAACTGACGCAACATCCAACTTACTGCCGCCGTGAGGACAATGGGATGATCTGGCAAGAATTCCGGTTTCTTCTTGGCCGCGGGACAATTAGCCAGACCCATTAAAAAATCTCTTGTGTAAGATATTCTGCCTATGAAAATATAGATACACACATATATTAAAATCAACATTACAACAGTCTAAATCAGGAAAATAGAAATAAAGACATTCATTTTGCACCCGTATCTTGTTGTGAACAGCCACATTAAAGTAAAATAGTTAAAATGATAAAAACAGGATTAAGGGCTATATGACCACATGTCCTGTTACTGAACACGGATAATTTAATGTTTGTTTTATGCTGGTTGCATATTTATTTTGTTTGTGAAGTGGTTTGTTTGAATTTTGTTTTGCTGTTTGTTATTGTATGTGAAACTTTGTATGCCAACATCTTGGCCAGGACTCCCTCAAAAAAGAGCTTTGGCATCTGAATGGAAATATTCCTGGTAAAATAAAATGAAGTTATTCTGTCAATGCATGGGCCTTTTGCCGAACCATTACTGTCACTCACAATTTGAGAAAAAGACAATAAAAGCACCCAGTTTCCAGATGAGCAGAAACGTAAACATTTCATTTGTCATTAAAAACACTTTGTGTCTTACCTTCTTTCCGTTTGTGAAGGTTGACAATCTTGAAGAACTCCTCTATGCCAATAGTTCTCTATCAAGCAACGTTAGAATAGTTTTAGAAAACATACATTTGTCTAAATCAACTGCCTAACAAGCAAATGATGATGAACTGAAATGGTTAGTTGATTGAAAAAAAAATATATATCAATTTTGATAATCCATGAAATTGTTTGTCATTTATCAATCAAAAACGCCAAAGACGTGTCTGGTTTCAAGGCCTCAAATATTATGGTGTATTATATTTTTAGAGATGATTATTGAACATGTTTGCAACCCTAAAATAATGTTTGGGATTTCTTACCTCTTCATTGTCTTCTTTTATTTTGGCATCTAAATGAAGTGATACAATTATCATATGAGCATGCCATTATATATGGACACAATACATAAAGAAGCAACACCTTTTAATATTCCTATAAGTTTGACCAACTGGTGCAGACTGCTTACCAATCACAAAGGGGACGCATCGGCGCAGGGGTCTGGCAGGCTCCAGGTGCTTTTGGAGGAATCTTATCCTTGATACCTCCATTCTGGTGTCAGTGAGGTTTAAACATGTTTTAAATCGACCACACTCTGCAAGGCCTATACGGAGTAGTGCTGCATGACTACAGGCAGACAATATTTTAGAGATCAGTGCTTTAAAAGTGGGGTTTGCATACCATTAGGGGTCATGTGACATTAAGGGGTTCACAGCCACCAGCCGACGTCAGGAATGGTGTCAACTCTTTAATGTAAGACTATGAGAATGTGTTGGAACCACTATTTAGACAGACAGACTTCAATGTATCTTTCCAAATTCACAATAAAGTGCGAGTATCCATTAGCAACGTTAATTAGAAATGGGCTAGCTTAATAAATACCAGGGGACAGTTGGCACTGACCAGGTTGAGTGTAGCTCAACAGCTAACGTGAGCAACAGAATCGACTGGAACTCCACATTTAAGTTAGCTTAAAGAGGTTAATGGCATTAATGGCAAATTAATTCAACATAAATCAATGAACACTGTGGACACAGAAGTCTTTAAACATTATTTCAAAAACTATTTCTACCGGTTGCAACTTCCGAGCAAACAGGTGGAGGATGCGTGTTGCCCATCGCAGCGGTTCAGACATCTGTGGACTGAACACCAGCTCACGTGAGCGGCGGGTTAACGTTTCCATCAGGGTCCGAACTAACGATCTAGCACAAAAGACGACTTTAAAAAAGTTAACGTTGAGTGATGACAAATGCAGCTTGTTAAGGTTGCAGAAGTTTGCACTCTGGGAAACCATCATTCTAGACGGCAACATTGGGTCAAATAACTCGAACCGGAAAGTTATGAGTTCACTTCGTAGTCATTTTTACTTTAAATAGAGGACATTTTTATGATAAATTAGTCACCTGTAGTTTGAAACAGCTTCTTCGGCGTGGTGTTCCGTCTGCAGTGATCACCTCACGTCACCGGTGACACGGCAGTCAAGGGAAAGACATAACTTCCGGTCAACATTTTTCAAAATAAAATATATATTTTTTTTTAACAGTTTAAACCGATTTTTTTTTATCTACATTATCAGACCATAGCGGGCTGCGGGAATACTTTTCATTTAAACCCATATGAGGACACGTCACTTGTGGATTGTTTTTTATATTGCACATTGCAAATGTTGTGGTTGTCTCGATATAGCAGGGTTTACCCATAGACTGTATATAAGAACTGTTCACCTCAAACTTTATTCATGCCAAAGGGTTTGCAATGCTGCAATAGGGAACAGGAAACTATTCTAAATATTCACCAATCACTGTTTATTACAATATATTTGTGTTTATAAATACCTTTTGAATACGGGATCCTTCAGACAGCTAAAATGTTGAGAATGAAACTAAAATGTTGCACTATTAACTAATATACTGGATTATACATGAGCTGAATATATTGTTAGGTTTATGACGTTTTCTTTGCTGTACACCCGATAAAGCCTAATGATGCATTTATGTTGAGTCCATCTAACTGGAATTGCAAGAGGATGCAAATCACTGTTTATTTATTAGAAGGGAGAGGTGATCATCACAATTTACAAATCTTGTTAATGGACTGATGAGTTTTTTTTTTTTAAAGTCAAACACTGTATACCCCAACTAAATACTAATACATAAAAACATTTAAGATTAGGTTTAATGGATTACCGTTAACAGCTGTCAGTAACACATTCCTTTGAATTGGTCAGCAAGTTATATACATACGATTAATGTGGTAAGCAAAATGTGTTTACATATGTGACAGATCTGTGAAGAAAAACAGACAAATCAAAATTTATGCATTTTATATCAAAACACTTCACACCAGCTACATGTAGTAACATGCAATTTACATACAATATTTGACACACCATGTTGGAAGTTAAAGCAAACAAACATTTCAATGGTTGAAAACATGAGAAAACCAAAAATGTAGTGCCTATTTTTAGGATGAGAATAGAATACAAACCCCAAAGTGAAACTACATGTAGAAAAAGCAGCAAGACAAAAAAAAAATATAGCTAAATTCACTATATTTACAAAGCTATGCCATACAAAAAGTCAAAATGAAAATCATATCAAAAAAGCCCATCGCTTCCTTTAAATCAACTTGTTTCATCAACATTGTGTATATGTCCAAACTACACTGCTAGGGCACATAGGGTGCCATGAAAAGATCCCTCTTTCACGCAAGTACTAGCTGTATTTTTCTTGGACCTATGGGTCTTCCACTCAGTTCCTGAACTGCTGTCATCGCCTCCTGACGGGACTCAAATACTGCAGTTGCGGTGCCTTTTTTTTTCCCATTCTGGTTATACTGGAGTGAAACAGATCCAGGGATAATGCTAAATCCATAGCAAAAGTCATAGATTTCTTCAATTCTGATTTGAAATGGTAAATTAAGTAGCTCAACGCAGGTGGGACCGTCAAACTGATGCATTGAGGGACCAAAGCCCCCACGAACACCATTACCTCCGTCTTGTGGAGCATAAGGGCCTACTGCAAAGGGCTCATTATCACAGCGTCCATAGACGTGAGCCTGTGTATTAGCCATTGGTACATTACCATCCTGAGGAATCCTAAGGTCAGGATATTGTGTGTTACCAGGGCGGTAGGATGCCTCGCTTCTCCTGCCAAAGTATCCCCCGTCTCTTGGCAGCGGCTCTTGCACAATTGGCTCTTGCACCAGTGGCGGCTCAACACCCAACTGCCGCATCTGAGAACGTGAAATACATTTGAGTATGACTTCTGACCCAAGGAACCTTTGTCCATTGAGAGAGAGTGCACTCATAGCCTCTGCCTCAGACCGGAAGAGAAGCAAAGCCTTGCCAACTCCAGCACCTTCATGGTCACGCAGCACCACCACCTTGTCCTCTGTGATATTAAACCCAAGGAAGAAGTCCATGATCTCAACTTTCCGAACATCAAATGGTAGGTTCCGCACAAACAGACACATTTTCTCTGAGTCATAAGACGGAGGCCGATCCTGAAGTTCAGAGTTTCCAGAAGGTCCAACAGCGGTGCTCGGAGATTCCAGGAGGGCGATCATTTTCTCTCTTGAGATTGGCTGTGTCTGAATCCATCGGTTCGAAAACTGCCGTTTTTCAGGGGATAAGGCGTCACAATAGTCACGCAGATTCTTGAACAGCACAAATGTGGATCTAGTTCTTCTCCCATCATTGCCAATTAAGTACAGGATCTGGTCATCCTCAAGCTTTGCACTACGAAAAAGCCTTTTCACGTCTTCTTTGTCAGCTGCATATGACAGATTTTTTACCCAAACGCAGTACTCATCGTCAGAAGCGGCAACGGGCCTCGGCGCAAAAGGTGATTGTGACCTCATCGGATGTGGATTCCTTTGCTGGCGAACAGGTGATCGGTCCCTTTCAAAGTTATCCTCCGTGTTGACAGCCATTGACACGTTACCTGTAACCCGGTGCCAATCCTCTGCTGTTGTTCTGGAAATCTCCACATACCTCGAGCCAATGTATCCCTTATCCCTCTTCAGAGCTTCATTTGCATCCTCTTTTGTTGCAAATTTGACCAGACCTTTCCCATTTTTCGCACCATTTCCATTTTTCAATAAGATCATTTCATCAATAAGTAAACCAGAAAAAAAGTCCCGGACTTCTTTTTCGGTCACAGAAAATGGCATTCCTTTCAGAAACACATGCAAAAAGTCATCAGTGTTTACAGCCTTCTGGTGGTGGAGGGGAGAATAATCCGATCTGCCAGCTGATCTCCTGCCCACCTCAGGGTCCACAGATCTTCTAGCGCATCTTGCATTCTCCTCAAGTCGCCTCTTTTGATCTGGCTCCACATTTGTTGCACTTTTTTCAAGCATGTTCTGCATCTCTGCTTTACTACTTAGTAGCAATGCAACAGGTGACCCCTTAATGCAACCTCCTGACCGTATCATGGCTCTTCTTGCATCTTCATCCGAAGCAAAGATAATGAAAGCTTCATCTCGCTCCCCACCAATTATATGCACCCCTCCATCCGGAATTTTGAGGCCAGTGAAGAACTTGCGAATATCCTCGGAACCTGCTGTGACCTTTAGTCCCTGTAAACGGATGACGACCGCCATGCTGAAGTACAAACAACAGCACCTGCAGACAGAGGGGTATAGAATAGCATTATTGCCAACAGAGCTTTTCTAGCTCAGCGACCACTTCCTGGCATTCCCATTTAAAACACCACTGAACTGGAATAGCAATGTGAGACAAAAGACATCAGAGACAAGGGACACCAGTGCAATCAGTGTGCACAACACTCACTTTAACTACTGAGAAGGAATTCAAATGTTTGAGGTTGACATAACAATTGTACATGTATCGTAGTTCACACTCTAGAGTGTAAAGTCTCAACCCCCAATATAAACAAGTCAAACCAAAATTGTATCCACTTTATCTTCAATCAAATGCCAGGCAAGACTCCTCGCTTTATCACACATTAATTCATACTCATATTTTTGAAAACACCAGTGGCACACCCTTCACCAGTCCATTCAGAAATGCAGTCCAATAATGGCTTAAAAAGGACAAAAGGCAGCAAGTCAAAATAAACAAAGCAACTCAATCTATTTGGCACAATCATTTCACGATTGTCCTAGATCAATCTTATTGGACCCTTCTATTAAATCACACCACGAGTTAATTATTCAAATTCATCACAAACAAGTCAACGAAAGCAGTAAAATAAAATCCAGTTGATCCGAGAACTACTACTGGCTTAACAGGTTTAGACATAATGCGTCACCTCACAGAACGCAACGGTCCACGAAGGAATCACAATGGCCATCATTTGAAATTCATGATCCTTGCCTGTGATCCTAGTGCTGAATCCAGGTGTTCCGCATCACAATTGTGGGTCAATGATCAATAACACCAGTTCAATGCATTCGGAGGGTCCTTCAGAATGGGACAGCCTTTTTGATCCATCATAAATTAGGTCTTGAATTGCAGACTTGAAAGAAGGCAGTTCTTCAATTGGGACACACCGCTAGTAACTATTGCGAAAAAATAATCACCCTTACCATTAACAGAAACCACGATCCAACCAAAGCAGCTCCAAATCTGTCACTCAGACTCACAAGCCAAATTGCCAAAAAATGGACAATTACAACCAGTAGTACATACTTGCAGCCATGCATTTCTGTGCAGTTACTGAACAAAACATATTAGCTACAAGGGACACAAAACTCTATTGTACTGCACATTTGCAGGAGAGCATTACAACCAGGATGTCTTGTCACGCAAAGGTTCATCGACTGCATCGCAACCTTGCGCTAACAAAATATCGCATTCACAGCAGAACAAACAATGTTGTGGATTGCATTGTTTGGCCATCTACACCACTGCTGCAGTCTGTTCATTCCAGAGGCTGGCGTTCTGGTTAATCCAATCGCGGCAGTGTCCCCCTCTTGTTGCCTTTCCCCTGTCATGCTCTGCTCGCCTCAGCAACATTTCCTCTTCTGTATACTCTGGCGCAAACAGAGTATAGTCTAGCAGTTGTTCCGTAGAAAGTGTAACCGTCTTCTCTTCAGAGTTCCTATTCATTACATTTGGGGGCGTTTTATGTGCCGTCATGGAGCCAAACTGTCCTCCAGCCAGAAGTGAGCAAAATCGTTTTATACACCATACATCTGTCAAACTTACAACATTTTTTACTACAGTCATGTTTCATAATCCTTTCTATGCCCTGTGGCATTTCCAAACAGCATAGTTTATGAAGGCAATACTATGACAGCTGAACGGAAAAGTCCTATAGTCAGACTATACAACTTAGCTACGAATACATTTTCATAGTGCACTAAAATGAGCTGAAACCAACAGGCCCAAGGACGGTTGGAAATGTATTCACTTGCATGAATACAAACAAACAAAATTGGCAATATAAAAAATAAAAAAAATCCTGCTCGACTGACAGGCACCGGGACAAAAAACGTTTCATGCAATATATTGAAGATAAACGGTGCGTAACAGCGGCCCTGCTTTCCTCGACGCAGTGACGCCTTCTGCGTAAACGGACCTTTAACCCAAAAGCTGATGTGCAGTTCTTGTACATACTATGTGTGTGTGTATATATATATATATATATATATATATAATCCTTCCAGCTCCACTTATACGGCAAGCTGCTCGGTTGCATACCTCTGAACCAAAGCCCACAATAAACAAAGTGAAATAAAAATAGATTAAAATTAAATAACTGTCTTGCTACAGCTCTTAAGCCATCGGATTCAACACCATAATACACCTGAGAGGTGACAAATGTATTTCTCAAATGCACCCTGAATGACACAAAACCAACTAATAGCACCTGTTGTTGCAATATTAACTTTTAATAAGCAGCACTGGCATGGAAATTTCAGATTAACCAGCGTTAGCTCTTATAGCCTAGCTTTTGGTAGCTCGTGACGCAAGTTCGCATTACTCCGTAAAACGACAGTTACCAAACGAAGTGCGTGGTATGTAGCCAGCTAAATTGTTCACCCGCGTAGTAAAATCCAATATGAGGGCATTAACTTGAGAAAAGCACCACCCCAGCTGAGCTGAGGAGGCCAAACAGTAACGTTAGTACGCTTGTCGCCATTAACACCGCCCGAATTTAATTTCAGATGCAACGCGCGTGAAGCGACTAAACAGACTTAATCTGAAACTACTGTAACGTTGTGTGGAATTGCACGAGTCCAAATATGTTGGTTAGCAAGCGGGGTGGCGAACAGTGTAGTGTGAACGACGCTCTTGCTCTCACACAAAGCTCAACAAAATGCAGCTAGCAAGGCCTCGAGCGTTAGCAGGTAGCGCATGTGAAGGCTAACGGAGACGAGAATACGATCTTTATAAATAACACCACAGTAAAGACAGCCACCTAACCAGCGACCCAACTTACACAATCGACAGTCACAGAGACTCGTACAAAAGCGAGAAAGCGATCGTATCAGTCACGTTTGGATTCGTGTTGCTCAGTCTCTTCTCAAAGTGCATGGAGGGGCGGAAATGTTCTTCTTCCGCCGAACTGTATGTATCCCACCGGGATGGGTGACGCCGCCACCCACCGTGTCGGGGTGGTACTATCATGATTTCATGAATGATCCCCAAGGGGACACTTTTTTCGCTACAGCATCATTTGTATATACAATTAAGCAATACAATATATAAAAATGCACAATGTATAAAAAAAATTAAATGGAATAATATTACATTAAATTAACTAACAAAGCAAACAAAACAATAGTGCAAAGATGTAGCCAAACCCATATTTGCACTATTGTTTTGTTTGCTTTGTTAGTTCATTTAATAGTATTATTCTCTTCTATTTTTGTTTTGATTCTATTTCATATAAATATATCAGTACATATTCACACCTCCCTGCAACTGCGTGTCCCCGACCTCCACAAGACCTTTGGCACAGTCAGTGTGTTTTTTTCTCCATCAAGCCATCAACATATTCTAAACTTTTTCCTCTGTTACAATTGCCACGCTCCTCACGATGCAACATGTTGTATTGAGTCCTGTTGGTACTTGTCTCCTGTATTTACCTTATTTCTCACTCTGACAGGCTTTATAAGTCCTTATCAGCATGCTCGAGACAACAATTGCCATTGAGCATCTAAAACCTACGGATTTATTTCAAGAGAGCACGATTTTATTTAGCAATACAGAGAACCTTCTCATCTTGTCAGATCATGACATTTGCTGTGTGGCAATAAGTACATCTAGCAAAATTGAGAGTTTAATCTGTGTATATTGTTTTATAGGTCTAAATTCAGACTACGTAAAGTTGTTTCCATTTAGTTTTGACCCTTTGTCTCCCTGACGTTTGTCCTAAAACAAGTCTGTGTGTTGCTTTCAGATGTATCTGTAGAATACTATTATATGTACAGTATAGTATTCTGTTCTGGCTCGGACCCGCAGTGCGCTCCAGGTTCGCGCTCCCACATCATGTGATGTTGTTGAACACAGCCGCCACAGAGACACTGAGAGGAATAACATACATTTCAAAGAAATGTTCACAATCCTTCAAGCAGATCGTCGTTGTCACTCCGATCGCAAGCCACCAGTTGGACCAAACTGAGACACTTTCTGTCGCTGGGTTTTCTCGGAGGTTTGTTGTTGCCTGACTAACTATGTGAGCTTCTGTGAGCTCGCTAGTTGAAGAGCGGAGCTTCCAGCCGACCGTCGTCTCCGACAGCTCCGTGTGGGTTTGACGTCGGCACACATTGTTGCTTGATGTTTTCCAAAAGGCTCGATTGCCGGTGATTTCGAAGATGGAGGAACCTTGTGACCTGAAGCACTTCGTAAAGTAAGTACCGCGTGAGGTGCAGTTTGTACTAGTTATGAGGTGAAGTGTGGTTTGGTTACACACAAGTCAGACAAAACACGACCAGCTAGCATGCTAGTGAAGCCGGTGCAGAGGCTCGAGGCTCCGTCGTATAAACCGAAACAAACACTCAAACCCGTTGTTTCTTCTTCATCCGGTTATACACGTAACGAGCTCTCCGTGAGATACGTACTATTGTGACTCTCATTCGACCACATCTCGATAGTAAAACACAAGTTAACAACAGCGTCGTTAGCCGAGTGGCCGCTAGCTAGCTAGCTAACCTAGCTTTCGTTAGCCGCCAATGCTAGTAGAGTTCATTCTTCGTTCATAGAAACTAATTCGTTTACCTCTGCTGTGCGACCAAAACAACCCACCCAACGTCACACGGAACGCATTCCCGAGCGTTCACTTGTTTGCTAGTCAGCATTAACGACGTGGATTAAACACAACATATTTAAAGATGGCTCTCTGTTCACGTTAGCTGACACACGTTAGCTTAGCTTGAGCTATTTCTGATATATATAACGTATATATATATTTATTATATATTCTGATTTATTAAATCATCTTTACAGTCGAACAGTTAAGTTCGTGCCATCTCCCCTGCCAGCTTACTACTTGTATATATGATGTAGTATGACTAGTTGGCCCATCTTGAGGGAGTATTTCACTGTATTGGTCGGTTTGCAACACATTCTCCGGTCACAGGGGGCAGAAGCGTCCTTTTAAAGGCCATATTAAGGCTGGATCCAATCCTCCGCACAGGCCATGCTTTAGTTAGTTCCCTAATTAGACTCAAAACAGTCACATTTTGTCTTTACAAAAGGCTCGATGTGTTCCTAGGCTTAAATCGTCATTGTAGAGACAGCCTTTGTTTTCGAAAGCCATTTGCTTGCGCTTGCTTTTTACGTTAACGTTACATGTCTAGTAATGAGATGCGTGTTCGGAGCTCACCCTGCATCCATGTTTTTTTTTTTGTAATCTTCGACCGTGATAGTACTATTGAGCTTTACTTTTGTCGTTACTTTGTTGTAACCAAAGCGACACGAGAAGATACTAACTAGCAGCCCACCGAGCTGAGAAAATGAGAAATCCTCGCTACATAGAATACGTTGATATTAAACGGTGAAACTGGTAATGTTATCTCTGCCTCATTGCAACGACAGATAACAGGAGTCTCTGGGAGGGAAGCCTGTGTTTTGCAGAAGCCACATTCACTCCTAAACACTATAATATGTCAACCTCTATCTGACATGGCCAAAATGACAAAAGTTCCTGACAGAGTAGCTGTAAACTGTTGTGGACAAACCAGCCTCAGTTCATTGCAACCCTATCTTTCTTTTGTCAGGTGTGGCGTCACTTTGGAGGGCTCATTTCTCTGATTTGGATTATTCTTGGCCAGCAGCCTCTTCAGGCCTACTAATCCTAGACGAGTTTCTCAATGGACACTCCGCTCAAATCAGAGATCAGGTATTAGACAGCACAAAATGCAACTCACAGTGTATGTCTTGTTTTGAATAGTGGGATATGAAATTGAAAATCATTTTAGTATCCAAATTGTATTTTGTTTTGGATGCAATCTGTGCAGATACTTCTGGCATTTATTTACTCATAAAACATCTTAATATCAAGCTCATCCCAAGCCCAAGGCATTTCCATTATTTATGCACTGATCGTTATTTTACAATTACAACTACAAGACTATCCTCTGCAAAATGTCCATGGCTCCTTTTTATTTATTCATATGTTTAATAACATGTTGTCTTTATATGCTTTTATCCATCCACCAGTGCCTGTGACAATATATAAACGATGGATTCAATGCTTGCTATTGGATGTTATGTTCAGTGCTGCTCACAGTTCATGTTTATTACCTTGAAACATGAAACTGTTCTTCATTACTGTTGAAATAACATTCTTATATTTAGTGAAAAATACACCTGCAACATCAAGTGAAATGCAAAGTTCTTGGTCTGGTAGGCCCAGTCCGTTAACCATTTGACTGTAATCTGATTGTTATAGCCCTTTCTATATAACAGAGTGTCTCATTTTGAAGGTCACTGAGAGAAAAGGAAAAAATACAATCCCAAAGGATTAAATGACCCAATTGTTGCTCAGCACCCATATAGAGCCTACTCTAAGGAAAATACACACACTATAATGGGGATGAACATGGATGTGTGGTAAATTAATGCCTCATTTTTGGTTAGGGACACTTAGCCTAACCTTTGCTTTATTCTTTTCCTACAAGAATGGATTTCTGAATTAAGTAGCACATAAAAAGCTTCGACATTGAAGGTATGTTTTGCAAGCGAGGCTATTACTGTGGGGCCGATCTCACTGCACACATATTTTAGAGTTAATGAATGGTCTATATTTGCTTTTCACTGCATGGTGGCTCATTGTTTAGCACTGTAGCCTCCCAATAAGAGACAGGTTCTGAAGGTGAATGACAATCCTGTCCATCCTGTTTTTTTTCATCCTGTTGCATGGTTTTCCTCGGGGTGCATTGCTCCAGACTAACTTTTTACAACATTTGAACCGGTGCGCCTAACTATTTAATTTAGTTGCGATAATGCATTTAAGCATTCCTTTTTTTATTGTTGTCAGTTCCCACACACCTTGTTAATTCTCACCATATTATGTAATTTATTGTAACGAGGGATAAAGATGCTGATGCATGAGTTAGATGAGGCCATGTCTGCCAAAGATGTTGGGTCAGATGGGCACAGAAAGTAGGAAGTCCAAAGGCAATCGACAATCTTTCAGTTTCAGGGACAAGTGCAACAGGCACTGCAGCTTTTTCTTTATTAGAAACAATCAATAGTTACATTTTTCCACTTAATTTTAAATTACCGTTGTGAACATCACAAATTACCGTAAATTAAAATTAAGTGGAAAAAGCGCCCTGTACTCCTCTTTGAGCAACATGCTCAAAGAGGAGTACAGGGCGCTATTTCACACATACACACACACAGAGCTGACCTGCTACATGTCAGGTGAACTGGTGCGACTAATGAAAATGGATGATTTTTGATCGCAGACTCAAGCACTGGGGTGCATCCGTTTTCTGCTACACCAAAATCATGCTCCTGCTATTGATCAAGGCTATATTTTTAGAACCGGAGTTGGTTCTTCCATCAATATTTTATTTAAAAATGAGAGGTTTTATAATCCTGTCCCCAGAACAAGCAGTTAAGCGCTTGGTCTCAAGTTTTGGTGGATGAAATATTTAAGACCATCAGCACCATAGAATATTTATGTACAGTTAAGCAAGAAACCCTCTAATATTCATACATTTTAATGGAGAATACTTTTACCACCATCGTAGGACAACATAAAACATTCAGAATGAAAAAGCACTGTTATTCTTCTTTTTACATAAAATAACACATTTTAGATTTTTTTTTTTTTTCCCCCAAGTTACAATGGCTGCGTACTTTCTCTTTTCTGCTATTTCATTGGGTTGTTCTCTGTGGGAAGTTTGGGATAATCCAGTATATTACTTATTTCCTGTCACACTCCTTAATTTATTAATGCAAAGACAATATGTTCAAGGACATGTTCACATCCCTTTAGGCTTCATTGAGAATTTTGGATAAGTATCCATCCTGATCTTCTTAACCCACATCCTACAACCTAGAGGTTTACCTTTTGTCATGTCTAAAAGGTGCTTTATTCTATCATTCCATTAATTCATGACGTTTTCTCTGTTTGTTCCGACTGACTTCATATCATTGTTTTCATATCTTTATATCTTTCTATACATACAAATATGTGGATAAAATGTTTGCCCTGGGTCCTAATTTGAAGTATCACATACTATCAGGGGGGTAGGGGAACCCCTGTCAGTAATTGCACAGATGCAGCAAGCACTTTTCCTCACGGGCTATCTATTTTCTTTTTAGACAATGTGCAAATTAACTAACTTTAATAAACAAATTAGCGTATAGTTTTTTCTTCAGATGACTAATTATGCAACTAGTTATATTTTCAGTAGAAATGTTGCTGTGATGGTTGTTTCTTTTAGTAATTTATTCTTGGGGTCCTCAGGTACCTCAGTCGGTAGTCCGTATATTTTAAATATGTTGGAAGGATGAGGCTTAGGGTTGTGGTGCTGCATTAACTGTGTAAATTGATTTTTGTTTTTCCTCTTTTTATGTTCCCACGATGCTAATGTCTAACTAAAGAGAGGAGGGGAGTGATGCCTCGGTAAGTTTACAATTGTTTACAAAAGTTTAAAATTGTTTACCCCTATGTCTAATTTCACACAAAAAAACAACCTCAAGTTACAAGTGTTTTTCCTTTTTATTGTAGGTGACGGTGGAGGGCCTATCCAAGGCGGCTCTAATCAAAAGCCTGTCTCCCAGAGTCATGCTATCCAACCATCTCTTGCCTAAAGGGACCAAGATGAAGGTCAACTTAGAAGATCAGGGTCGTCAGAAAGTGTCCTTCAGCTTCGCACCAACCAAGAAGCCACTGCAGAGCCCGTTCTTCATCCCTGGCGGTCCTGACACGCCTGCTGCTGAGCCTAACGCTGCTTCGTTACAGTCAACCGCAGACAATGGAGAGCAGGATACGGACAGCAAAACTGAGCAAGACCAGACACCCATGGTGCCGACAATAGCAGAGACACCTGCTCCAACACCGGTCTGCTCAGCCACCAAACCGAAAACGGACTTAGCTAAAATGCATTTCAAGAAGCAAATTCTAAGTGTCTCTGTGACTGAGGAGAAACCAACATCTGTTGTGCCAGAAGAACCTCTCTCTCCTCAATTGCAGGTTCTACAGAAACCAACAAGCATAACTGAATTTCCAGTACCCCAGCCTCAAAATGTCGTCAGTGTCTGCCCATCTGAGAATTGTCACATTGAAGCCCCTGAGACCAGGGTAACACCTTGCCTCAAGAAGCCACCTGCTTCCTCAGGAAAAGATGGAGAGAGTTCCAGCAGTGCTGAGCAGGATAGTAAGGTAGAAAAAAGGAAAACCAGGTCCCAATCTGATAGTGCTCCCCCTGGCTCAGAATCAGATGGAGATTCAGGCCAGATGTCTTCGAGTCGCAAATCCGTCGACTCTAAAAGTAGAAGAAACTCTGACAGCAGAAGCAAAGAGGTGAAAAAGTCTTCCTCTGGTTCACATGTGGAGGAAAAGGAAAAAAGTTCCTCCAAGCGGTCAGAGAATCATGAAAGGTCTTCTAGTTACTCCAAATCAGACCGTGATTCCAGACACACATCCGCACGTTCATCTCGATCAGACAAAGATCGTAGAAGGTCCAGGTCTAGATCACGTTCTAGATCAAGAGGGTCGCGAACAAGTTCATCTCACTCCAGATCAGAGAGATCCCGAGGCGACAGAGGATCCCGCTCCGAAAGGCCATACTATCATGATTCTGATCGAAGATCTCACCGGAGTTCTCCACGTAGAGAGAGGAGACGTTCTCGCTCTCGCACTGACAGAACTCGTGACAGTTCTGACTCTGAGGACGACCATAGGAAGACACGGACAAGGACAAGTGACTCCAGTAGATTGTCCACTCATTCAAGCTCATATAAAGAGTCTAAATCATCTTCCTACTCAAAATCGGAGAAAGCCTCTAAATCTGCAGATTCTCCTCGCGCTTCAGAGTTGGATAAAAGAACACAATTGTCGAAGTCTGAAAGGACTTCAAAGCGACTATCAGACTCTGATTCCCAGCGCAAGTGCTCTCCTGATCTGGACTCCAGTTACCGTAAATCTAGCACCCATCACAAGTCAGAGACCAACAGCAAATCCTCTTCTTCCAGTATGCATACCCACTCTCAAACATATGACAAACGGCAAAAAAGCAGCTCTAGTGACACTGAGGCAGATCATAAGGGAAAATCACAGGCCTCTGACAAAAGCTCTGGCTTGGAGGAGAGCTGTAAAAACTCGCTAAAGAAAACCAGCAGGCCAGACTCGAAGCAGATGACCCCTTCTAGGTCTTCTCAGAAAACCAGCGGACATGATAGACAATCAAATGACACATTTCACAGCCCTGGCGAAGCACCGCCATGTACAAATGCCACAGATTCGTGTTCCCAGAGTGAAAAAGAAAAATCCTTTTCCCAACAAGTTGAAATTGAACATTGTAGTCAGGATTTTATGGAGATTGTCTCATGCACTGATAAGAGTTTGCAAGAATCGTCATCCAAGAGATCAACAGAAACTAAATCAGATCTTGAAGTTGAGACTTCAACTATAACCTTAAGTGAAAGCCTAAAGCATGAAAATGCAGCCCTGGAAAACTTGACCAATGTGAAGGATAGCCTCTCTTCTAATATTCAACCTCATGTGAACTCAAATGCAGCTGTCTTAAATGCATGCAGTAGTAACGATAGTATAATATGCAGCCAGGATAAGAAGGTTGTCGACTGTTCGCGCGGGCCAAAATCCTTACTTGACACAGCTGGTTTACCTGTCACCCACAATGTCCAGCAGAACACTAAACCAGAGATGGTTACAGTTTTGACAGTCGACACGCCGTCTGGCTCAAGTACGCCGCTCATATTTGATTCGCCGTCTCTTGAATCTGAAGGTCAGTTGACACTTGAACAGCAAAATATGAATATTGTTAAAAAGAGCAGCAGTACTAACAAAAGGTCCCGATGGGATATTGTCGGGCAGGACACCCCAGAGAGTGATAATTCACAGAGGACGCTTTGTGCAGAGAGTAAGCCTAGTGTAAAAAAAGTCATCTCTGTCAAAGAAATTGAGTTTTCTAAAGACAATACGCAACAAGACTCTGACATTAAAGATACTATTCAGCAAGAAGCTGAAACACATTCCATACTGGTGAAGCAGGCGGAGATTTCTAAGCAGGAAGCTGGCTCAGACGGCACATCCACGACCGATAAATACAAAGACCAAAATGAGCCTTCACAAGCGAGCACCAGCATTGACCACTGTGACTTAAAACTGAGTGTTTCTCAAAAAGCAAACACAGACGAGCCTCTGCACCTCTATGATGCATCACAGGTCGACAAAGACGCAAAGATGCAGAGTTGGAATGGCAATGATCGGGAAGACCGATCCAAGGGCAGCTCTCACAAGAACAAATCGAGTAAGAGAGCGCTACCTAATCAGCACGCATTAGGAGAACAGAGCGAGATCAGTGATAGTGACAACTCTGAGTATGACTCCGATTGCGGCGAGGCTATAAAACGATTGCACTCTGTCGTGGTGGTGCCAAAGAATTCTTCCCTGACAATGGATTTGCATGACACTGGAGCTTCCTCGCGCAGTCTAATGAGTATTTCAGAACTGCAGAATGTGAATATCAATGAAATCCCAAATCAAGGCACACAACAAATGCAGGGGAGTCCTTCCGCATTCATGGAGACCAGCGCTCCATGTGTTGGTGTAAACGAATTATCTCACAGCAGCATGTTGTGTCAATCCCAGAGTAATATGATCGATAGCACCAGCCACTTGGAGGGTTCCAGCTCCGTCAGTGCACGGCCTTGCACGGCTGCCCTTGTTGGTGCCCATGGCAGTGCCACAGATCCCACCCACAGCCTCGATAATTCCAGACCGTGTGAGCAAGGGCACAAACAGCACAATACAAGCAGCAGCGGTGAAAGGATGTACTCCCATTACCAACATGATGATTTCTCCACTGCTGACCATATCAATGAGAGGAATGGATTCAACCTGGGTTGGGATTTTACGCAACCAGAGCAGCCTAGTAGTACATACCAGCAGCCTGATAGCAGTCATGGGCCACAGATACCAAACACTAAACTGACTGAAACCTCTCTTAAGGAACAGGAGCCCAGGCAGAGTAATGCCACATGGAACCACCAATCCCCAAACGCACAGACTAGCAGACAACCCTACCTCCATGTGCATGAACATTATCAGGATCTTGCAGGTGAAATTCATCCGGACTCTCTAACTAATGACCACGACGACTACAGTGGAGAGAAACTATCTGACCTCAGTAAAACAGCTGTTGAATGCAGTGGACCTCACACTCCTGGGTCATCAAGCTTTGTACAAGGGCATGAAATAAGCAGCAATAGCAGGGGCTCTGCTGTGCCTGACCCCCCTAGAGAAGACAATTTCAGACCCCACAGAGGCCGGGGCCCTCCCAAGAAAAGGCGGCCAGAGATTGAGTCAGACTCAGACAATGAGGCGGAAGCTGGGCCGGCAGGCAAAAGAGAGCGTCATAGAGATTCTGACGTCCCAAAGGAAAGTCATGTCAAAGCTGAGGTGCAGCGTACGACACTCAATCTGCGAGACTTTCGAGATGGCAATAGATGGAAAGACTGTGCCAGGTCTAAGAAGATGCCGCCTTACTTTGACTTGATTGAGGAAAACATGTATCTGACTGAGAGGTAAGTTGTTGTCCACCCTGAGAACAAATTATTTTCTTTGTACAAAGAATAACCTCATAATATAAAGAAATGCAAGCACTTTCAGGCTTGAGCTTTGAGTTTTTTTATTATGTCTTTTTGCAGAAAGAAGAGCAAATCTCATCGAGATATCAAGAGAATGCAATGTGAATGCCCGCTGCTGCCCAGAGAGGAGCGTTCAAGGGGATTATTGGCATGCGGGGAAGACTGTTTAAACCGGCTGCTGATGATTGAGTGGTAAGTAGAGTATTAGATGAAGCTGTGACAACATCTAAGAATGCAATGTGTGTATATCTATCTCTATCTCTATCTATCTATATCTCTCTATCTCTCCTTAAGCTGAATGCTTAATTATTTGAATTAATTGTAAAATTATTGCATTAGTGGAGACAAAACCTGTTCAAATACCTTTATCTGATTGTTCAACTACCTAACAAATGTTGTTGCTTTTGCAATAGTAAAATGTCCCTAATAAGAGCTGGACAAGTCAGTATAAATCATGCTGTTTAACATCCACATTCATCGAATGTACTTCATTTTTTCAGCTCCTCACGGTGCCTGAATGGAGCCTACTGCTCCAACCGGCGCTTTCAGAAGAGACAACATGCCGACTTTGAGGTTATCCTCACAGAAGACAAGGGCTGGGGTCTACGGGCAGCGAGAGAGTTGCCTGCGTAAGCCACTTAAAAATGTTATTCTTGCATGTAACCTTACAATATTCACAAAGATTGTCGTGATTGTGGAACGACCTACCTATTTTTATTGTTTTATTATATTTTTAACTGTATTTCAGAAACACCTTTGTGCTGGAATACTGCGGGGAGGTATTGGACCACAAGGAGTTCAAAACGAGGGTGAAAGAATATGCTCGCAACAAGAACATCCACTACTACTTCATGTCTCTGAAGAATAATGAGGTATGGAAGGATATTACACATTGCTCTTGATGTTAATATTTAAACTGCAATCAGGCTTAACAGGTAAAGTGGTAGAAATAGTTGACATTGCATTATGTCTCTTCAGATCATTGATGCAACGCTGAAGGGTAATTGCTCTCGGTTTATGAACCATAGCTGCGAGCCCAACTGTGAGACCCAGAAGGTACAGTGACAAAATAAGCAGTACTCTTTTAGGTTAACTTACTGAAAGTGGACTTGCCTGATGATGATTTTTATCCTCATCCAGTGGACTGTCAATGGCCAGCTTCGAGTTGGGTTCTTCACCTCCAAGGCGGTCACTGCAGGAACTGAACTGACGTTTGACTACCAGTTCCAGAGATATGGGTACTGTTTCTCTGCAGTTCTTTATTTTTTTTCCTCCACACTTTTTGTGCTGTCTATGTTTGTGTTGCATGTCTGAAAACAGTTATATGTTATGTTGTGATACTTAAATATCACAGATATATTATTAAAGAGTGGTTATTTAACCTAATTAATGGCTTCGCCATGGTGATTTCACCTTTTTTGTTGTTTCTGTTTCTACAGCAAAGAAGCACAGAAATGCTTCTGTGGAGCACCCAGCTGCAGAGGCTTCCTGGGTGGGGAGAACAGAGTCAGTGTTCGGGCAGCTGGAGGGAAGATGAAAAAAGACCGCAGTCGAAAGAATGCTCTCACCACGGTTAGTGCTTTCAGTCATATTTCAAAATGTCTTCTCATTGGTTTACATCTGGCTGCCAGTAATGTTAATGTGGTTGCACATCTCTCTCTGTCTAAAATGTCTCCAAGTGAAATGTATTTTTTTTTCTTTTCGATGATGACATTACTTTGTCCTTCCTCAGGTTGATGAGGAGCTTGAGGCATTATTGGAGAATGGAGAAGGCCTGTACGATGAGAAACAGGTTGTGGCTCTCTGCAGGCTAATGGTCCGAGTGGAAACCACGGAGCAGAAACTCATCTGTTTTAAGCTCATACAAGTATGACCAGAGTGGTTGATGCCCATTTTATATTGTTGGTATTTGTTATTATCATTTGCATCAAGTAATATACATGTTTGTGTTGTATAGGATACTCAAAATCCTTCATGCCTGAAGCAGTTCCTGGACCATCATGGATTGTCTTTGCTGTGGATCTTCATGGTGGAGCTTTCTGAAGCTAAAGGCAACAGTGCTATTAACAACAAACTGCAGTCAGAGGTGACATATGCCATTGAGTTTGCATTCAAACATGCATAATGTTTTTATATCTCACTGAAGTAACAAGGAATTTGTAAATCCTCATAGCCTGTATGATTATTTACTCATCCCTTTGCTGTTTGATTGTTAATGATATATAATTCTTATGACAGATTATGAAGACCTTGGCTGTGCTGCCTATCTCTACTAAGAACATGTTGGAAGAGAGCAGAGTCCTGAGCTTCATCCAGAGATGGGCCCAGACAAAAACTCTCCCTCACCCTGCTGAGATGGATGGCTACTCCAGTGAGAACACCTCCCGTGCTCAAACACCCCTCAACACTCCCGATGGGTCCTCCACCAAACCGGGACCAGAACTGGATGGTGACACCTCAAAACCTGCTGTGTACCGCCGCCTTAAAATCATCAGTGAAAACAGTCTGGACAGCGCTCTCTCTGATGCTAGCAAAGCATCTGATGTGAAGGAGGAAGAGGAGGAGGACGATGATGAGGAAGAAGATGAATCCTCACATTCAGGACTTCCTGACGACAAACAGTCGAAGGCAGAGCCTGTTTGTGAAGCTGCTGATCCAACAAAAGAAACGATGGAAGAGTCGGCGAAAGAGGAAGGTCCGATCAAAGGGGAGAACGAGGAAGAGACGGGGATGAGTTTAAGCAGCGAACAACAACTCCAAACTGAGGACGTAAAAGAAACAATTGAGCTAGATTTGGAGAAGGAGATTGAGATGACAACGGAACAGAGTGAGCTGCATACGGGTGAACTTGAGGGGCCAAAGGAGCCTCGTGAAGAACAGGAGAGTGGGGAGGAGCAGACCAGTCTGCCAGTGACAGAAACGGCTAAACTGGAAGGAGACCAACCCACCGTTGAAGTTCTCGAGCCAGAGAGTGGGTCCATCCAAACAGATGTTGCTGATCTTCCACCTGAGCAGCCTTTAGAGGATATCGAGTCCCAGGCAGAGACAAAAGAAGCGGAGAAACCTCCAGGCGGTGAGGCGCAATCTGGTGAATCTACCACTGATGCAGCCCCAAGCTCTGAGACCCTGGAGGCCAGTGTGCCCTCTGAGGTTATTGCAACCCCCGTGGACCCATCAGTGATAGGAACTCCTTCTCAGGATGAGGAGGAAGGTGTCTCGGATGTGGAGAGTGAGAGGAGTCAGGAGCCTCAACTCAGTGCATTGGACATTACTGGCATGGCTGCCAGGCTTCTGGACAGCTGGAAGGATCTGAAGGTGAGCACAAACAGATTCCCTTTTAAAGGGAAACGTGTATAGAAATATAATCTCTTTGCATACTGTTGTTTTCGGAAGTTTGAAGTTAAAGTTGTGGTTGCCCTTCCAGGAGGTGTACAGAATACCAAAGAAGAGTCAGGTGGAAAAAGAAACAAATGGTAAATGTAGTCCAATGCTAACTTTTGGCCTAGGTTTGTTTTCCATTTGATTTTGGCTAACTATATTTTCTCACAGATCGCAGCCGAGATCGGGAAGCAGCTTTGACGCCACGTACAACTTCCTCTGGTAGCCGAGAACGTGAAAGAGAGCGGGAGAAGGAGAGGGAACGTGAACGAGAACGAGAACGAGATTATGACCGAGACAGGGACCGGGACAGGGACCGGGACAGAGATCGCGACCGAGACCGGGAGAGGGAGCGGGACCGCGATCGTGACCGAGACCGTGATAGAGTCTCTGACAAAACTCCACAACGCAGCACAGAGAGACGGAGGAGACGCTCAGCTTCACCACCCTCATCCTACGAGAGGAGCAGCCGACGCACTGAAGAACGGTAAGAAGGCTTGTGATTGGGGGAACATTGTGGAGAGTGTCTTCAAAGTAGGACTGCAACGGTTCAGGAGACCGTTGTATCTTCGGCTAACTTTATTAGCTCAACATTAGCATAACACCGAGATTGATTGACAGGTTCGTACAACTCCAAGTACGAACACGTGTCTGCTGTCACATACACCTGATCACTCCGCTCTGTATGTCAATAAAATAGTACCATTACAACGCTGAGGAAGCAGTGGACGCCATCCACTCCACTGTATCTGGACTAATGAGTCAACAGCCTGCTGCTTTTCTGATTATCACTGGTGACTTTGACCACACTGGATAAAGCTCTGCCAACTTTTCAACAATATTTCAACTGTCGTCTTGTTCTCTGGATTCTTAAGGTTTGATGCATCTAACAGCAGCAAGACACGGGGCAAGGAGCGCACCAAGCTGTCCACAGAGGAGCGCAGAAAGCTGTTTGAGCAGGAGGTTGCTCAGAGGGAAGCCCAGAAACAGCAGCAGCTTCAGCAGCAGCAGCAGCAGCTACAACAGGAGCAGGAGCAGCAGCAGCAGCAGCTACAACAGCAACAGCAGCAGCAGCTACAGCAACAACAGCAGCAGCAGCAACAGCAGCAGCAACAGCAGCTCCAGCTCCAAACTATGGCTTATGACCCTGCTTTGGGCTATACCTCCAGCTCTGACTTCATTACCTACCCTCCTGGATATCCCATCCAGACCTTTGTGGATCCTACCAACCCGAATGCAGGCAAAGTACTGCTTCCTACCCCTCCGGTTGATCCCACCCTGAACTATGAAGAGACACCTCCTCAGCATCTTATCTCAGACCTGGGGCTGTCCTCTCCATCCTCCACTAACCCAGCCACTCCCGTCTCTACTCTTTCTCAGCACATCACCACCACCGACCTCGCCACTGGCAACCCCCAACAGTATTCCCAGCCAACTGTAGCAACTCAGGACGCAGGCGTAGCTGTCCTCTCTGTACCCGCCCAGGTGGCCCCTCCGGTACAGAGCCAGCAGAGCTACACCACTCTCTGGGATCCCACAACTCAGCAGGCAGTGACTGTGCAGACACAGCCTGCACAGCAGTACACCGCAGCCCCAGCACAGGCTCCGACACAGACAGCCATCTATTACCAGGGTCAGCCGTGCCAAACCATCTACAGCATCCCCACCGCCTACCCACAAGCCAACGCTCCCGTCATACAGGTAGGGTGCTCTTTGCCTGGGGCTCATATTCTCTGATCCTTAGATCCTCATATTCTCGTGATTCTCTGGTACTCTTGCTGAAAATGTTTGATGTTGGACTCGATATGTTACTGTACCAATTTAGTGTTTTTTTAGCAGCATGTTAAGCTTTAAACAGAAGCAAAGTAATCCAATATGGTGTGGAGAAAGAGAGGCGTCATCTCAGTAAAACAATCATATAACTCTATTGCTTGTGCATTGCAGCAAACTTTTAATCCATCATGTGTCAAATAAATTGTTATTGAACGTGATTTCTGGATGTCCATAGTAACTGTAATTTTGTTTTGTGTTTCTGAAGGCGTACACTGAACCCACAGCGAGCTACCTGCATGGCCAGCCTGTGTATCCTGGCCATCAGCAGGGAGTGGTGGTGCAGCAGGGTGGCACAGTCACCACCATTGTCACGTCCCAAACTGTCCAACAGGTAATTCATACACACACTGTGTCTAAATGGTATTTTTACTTGAAAAGGGACGATGGGGCAAGACAAAGTAACACATTGACTGACCATTCAGAACTGTAAACCATCTGAATATTTGTAAAGGAAAGATATATTTATAGTCACTGTTTTGAGGGATGTGACACAACAGAAAAAAATTTAATTATGCTATATGTGATTCTAAGGAAACATATTGTCTCAGTGTTGCCACAAGGTGGTAGTATACATCTAAATTATTCAGCTCTTAGTAGCTACAGTATGTGGGTTCTGTCCATGTAATGATAGTGACTTTTAAGATGGGACTAAAGATGGAACAAATAAAGAAAAGGACTCGGTAGGCTATGTTTGTAAATGAGAACCTAAATGCGATGCCATCATATGATTTTAAACTACATTTAAACGTGCAGCTAAAGTGAATCGGGTTCTTTCTCCTCGCAAAATCTAAAAGAGGTACTTCAAAGAGAAACTCAATGTATTTGCTGCTGATGTCTATTCTCCATTTCTTCTAATCTCCAGGAAATGATTGTACCCAACAATGTGATAGACTTGCCTCCCCCATCTCCCCCCAAACCCAAAACCATCGTCCTACCTCCCAACTGGAAAGTGGCCCGCGATCCTGAGGGCAAGATCTACTACTACCATATTGCCTCAAGGTAGGTATTGCTGGGAAGTGTGTTTATGCATCTAGAACCTCACTACAATGTATTTCTATCAAACATGACTTTCCTCTGTGCATTAGGCAAACACAGTGGGACCCTCCAACAAACTGGGATGGCTGTAGTGACAACACTAGTGTGGACCATGAATCTGAGATGGACCTGGGAACTCCCACCTATGATGAGAATCCTTCCAAGGTATGCTTTTTGCAGTGATCTCCTTCAAAGTGTGCTTCACTTTTTTTTTGTTTGGTTCCCAGAAAGTGTGTGCTTGGATGCAGAACATGATTATAGTGTTTGTTCCTTCAAGTAATTGAAGATTCTGCACAAGAGATGACTTGCAGCTGTGTCTCAAAGGAGGGGGGGGGGGGAGAGACGACACAACACCATACTCTGAGTGTTGTGCTCGTTGATGACTTCCAAAATGGCTCCATCAGAATCTACATGAGACACAGATTAAGAGAGATACTACTCACTCCACCCCCTGCTCAGCTGTCTGCTTCAAGGCTGTAAGGGGAGGCGTGGCTCATCTCTTCTTCCACTGCCTCGTTTGTTTTCCCTCTTTCCCTATCCTGACTTTGAGGATAAGAGAAACCATCTGGAAGACCTAGCATTCATTTATTTGCGGTTTCTTGTTTTATAGTTTAAGTACGCAAGTGTCCCCTTTGTCTCTTTAAAAAAAAAAAGATGTAACAGCGTTGGGGGAAACAAAGCATAAAAAAGCTGAAATGGAGAGATCCATGTTTTTCATGCAACATTTCCCGCCAAGAACAGCGACAAGGTCATAGACTATTTCCCAGCAGCCTGTGTTTAGACAGTGCGGGTGTTCACATGCAGCACTATGGCCCATTCTCCGCACTTGTAAAGCGTCCCAAATGTAACTCTGTCTGGATTCCTTACCCTGGCACTATGTTTGTGTGAATCTTTGGTGCTTGCTTTTGAGCCTCACCCCTTTGTTGTGGGTATAGGCGGTCAGCTGTTGCCTGCTTTCCTTTGTTGTTGAAGGCTGGGTCCTGAGAGGCAGCATCCTGGCAGGATATCCCTGCTTTGTATCAAGTAGCTGGCGAGCAGGTGCTGTTTGATGCCCCACTGACCTTGATAGCTACTGTTTTGCAGCCAGTTGTCGTGTTTGATTGAGCTGATGCACAGGTGTGGCCTCACTTGTGGTTTTAATTGTAGAGAATGACTCTGCTAGGTTATGTCCCTATAATATGATATTACTATACCTAATAAAGCGTGTTTTTAATCATCCTATCCATCTCTTCTATTATGTTCTATCATAGTTTTCCACAAAGACAGCTGAAGCGGACACTTCCAGTGAGCTGGCTAAAAAGAGTAAAGAGACATTTCGCAAAGAGGTAAGCCTTTGTAAACAGGATTTAATATTCCAAACCTCTTTCATTTGTTTGGATATGTTCTATTTTTAACCAAATGTTTTTTTGTGTGTGTGTATGTTACTCAGATGTCTCAGTTCATAGTGCAATGTCTAAATCCTTTTCGGAAACCAGACTGCAAACTTGGACACATCAGCAACACCGAAGATTTCAAACATCTGGCTAGAAAGGTAAAAAATTAAACACTAAGTTTGTTTCCACGTCTTGTTAGAACTTCCATTAATGCAGAAATGGTGTAAACCTTTCCTTGGCCTCTACGTCGTCAGAGCACAATGAAAGTATTGGTCTGCTTTTTAACTTTAAAGGTTTTCAAAGTTTCCCTCAAACCACAACTAAATAGTTGGACTCCCACGAATTCTTTTTCCAGCCAAATGTTTTTGTGTTGTGTCTCTGGAAGAGACTGAGAACACATTGTAAATGTAAACTATTATCTCCTTTGTTTTACTCAATCCTTTATAAAAGCTCTTTTCAAACAGTGTTTCTTCAAAGGGCAGCATTCTTTCTTTTTTTCCATGGTTCCTGATGGGTCCATGGATTCTGTATGTAGGGAGTGCCACTCGGGACATACCACGACTCTGAGGACATGGGCACAATAAACAGAAGGACGAGTTGGGCTTTGCTCATTTAGAGATTGCATTTTATTGTCTACAATTATAAAGGACAAAGTCTCTAAAAGAGAATTAACCAACCAACCACAACTTGTATACATTGTAATGATATGATTTACTGTAGTCTTGTTACAAGAAACATGTCTAACTCTTTGCTCACCTCTCACCATTCCTCTAGCTAACTCACGGAGTTATGAATAAGGAGTTGAAAGCTTGCAATAATCCCGAAGACCTTGAGTGTAACGAGAACGTGAAGCACAAGACCAAGGAGTACATCAAGAAGTACATGCAGCGATTTGGCACCGTGTACAGGCCCAAGGAGGACACAGAGGTGGACTAGCCTCAGAAGCTACAGATTTGACACTTGTCCTGCTCTAACACGGGAGAAGCACAGATTTGCCTTTCCATTCACTCCTTCATGTTTGTACTGGCCAGCCTGAGCCGTGAAGTAGTTTCTTACGCATATTTATGACGAAGAAGAATGAAAAAAAAGCTCTCCAGGCCTCGTGGATCACGAAGGAGCCCTGTTCCCGAGACTGACTGAGACTCGAGTGTTGCTGAACGACCCGAGAACTCCAGGTGCAGTTTTCTCCGAGGATGACGCTGCAGGGTGCTACAGAGACTCATGTTTTCACTGACCGTTTGTTTGATTTTAAGCATTTAGTTTGTTCATTTGTGGCTCTTAAATGTTCCCAAGTTGATCACCTCAATTCCACTTTTTAAACTCATCTAGCCCTGAATGAGGATTACTCATTGGAATCAGCTTTGGTATCATATTTATCAGAGTCTCTTTGTTACTTTCCACTGTTAAAAATGGATCAATGACAGAACAGTCCAGTGCGTTTCCCCCTCCCACTTCCTTTTTCTTGTGCTCGCTTCAACCCCCTGACACTGACTCTATCTGGTGCTGCTTTTAACTGGGCTGTGGAGGTCCAAGCTTCCGCTCCTCAAACCCTGCCTTCTTAACCACAAGACTTTGGAGCCTCTGTTGTTTTATGAATGCATGATGTAGGCTGAGGTTTGAGTGGTATCCTTATGGAAACTTACATTTTTCATTTCTCCTGCTTCGTGTAATATGCCCTCCCTGGGATGAGCTTTTACTCACAACACACTTAGGGATCAGCCAATAACCTGCAGGGTGGCAAGGTAATCAATATGTCTTTTATGAATTTATGAATTTATGTATTATAACGGGTGCAGGGTTTCAACGCCATGTTTGATGTGCTGTTTGCAGTCCAACCTCTATCCCATCTTGTTCTGCCTGGTTTCCTCTTCTTACAGGAATAATGCTGAAAGTCAAGGTTGTAGCATTGCCGTTTTAACCGTTTCTAAACACTTTGTGTGTTCTGGTTATTTTTTTTATCACAGTTAGTCTTAGTTAGGCAACACTTAGGCCGGCCTTGCTCCACAAACTCACTCATTAATTTCCACGATTTTTACGGTTGTCAACGTAGTTCCATTAGCATTAGGTCACCGATTTGATTAAATTGCATTAAACAAAGTTTCACCATATGTATATTGCTTTATATGTGAATATATTGAATAATAGTTTTGGGAATGTTTAAATAAGCAGACACTTTGTAAAAGGACTATCATTTCATGTTAGTGTAAATAATGTGTAAAATGACAGAAGCTGTATGCAGGAGAGTAGTGTCAGGGAGCCCACCCACTCATTCTCACCAGCTCAGCCCTCATGATGCAGTTCCCACATCAGTCTGTCAAACCGAGGACCCCACTGGCTCAGCCCTCTATTTTATTTCAGTGGTGGGGGAGATTTTCAAGCGTTTGCTTTTTTTGTTTGTTTTTATTATTATTTTCTATGTACAAAGTAAGTTTCACCCTACTCAACTGTAAGTATTGTGTAAGCACATTGTCATACCGAGTGTACAAACATTTTAAAAGATAATAAAACATTTTGTAAAATGATATATACGTTTCCTAACTGCAATTGTATTGGGTTCACTTGGGGGTCGGTCAGAGAGACTTGAACCGGTCCGAGCAAATGTGAGCGAGATCTCTTGATGCATGATTAACGGACGAGTGCTCACCCAAACCCTATTTTAGATCGGCTACCTCTAATAAGCGGCGCACATGACACGAATGCCACTACAGCGCATACGCAGGGTTGAGCCAGATGTTTGTCCCCCCCCAGTAAAGGGAATCCGAGTGATCGACCGCCTTCATTAGAGACCTTCAGTGTGCTCTAAATATGGAGACCCGTGACGAGTGAAGAGAGGCGCTGCTGTGCTTCCCCTCTCGGGTCCCAACCCCCCTCCCAGCGTATGCACATTCCGCAGCCCCATGCCTGTGTGCTCCAGACCGCAGTTAAGCAGTCCCGTCTGGAGTGTGTGACGGCATCTAACGCTGCCCTAGGCCATGCAAGATGCCTGCTCCCACTTAGAACCGAATGCAAAAAGATCATAAACAGATTTGGGTTAGCAGAGGAGAGCAGGAATCCGATTGTGCCTCAGAGAGAAAGAGGAAACTTTTCTCCTGAACATATTGGATGATGCTATTATATTCACTTCGCCCTCAAATGATCAAATTCCTCCTAACTGATTTACCTCATGGTTTTGGAAAGGAAATGTTCTTTTCACACTAATTCCCTTGATGTGGAGAAGTATATTCCAAACTTGTCCAAACTTCCTCACTGTGTAATTCACCAATTTTTTTTTTTTTATAGTGACAGAAATGTCTGCAGGACTTTGTGGTCCAGTAACTTTCATACACGTTAAAAAAAGGTTGTTGCAGTTTGGTGGAAAAATAATGTTTCAGTTGCTTTAAACACAAAAGCATATAATATCTGAATTACATGAGCAATGCCTATTGCATGCTCAACTGCTAATTGTTTAGGGCCCTGGAGAGTTTTACTATGAGAGATCTCTAATCGTATAACTATAAGTATCAAACTAATGTTGAATCATTTGTACTCATGAACCTGAGCAGAACCGTCCTCTGAGGTAGTTCAGTATCCAACTCTGTCAGCTTTTTATACTTTACTACTTTAACAGTTGATCCATTCTTTATTACATTATTTCTTAGCCATCACTCTCAACTTGCTTGCTAACTAGTAGACCTATTCAGACGTTACTCTACAATCACACCACAAGCAACTGCACAAGTACGCATGAGGAGAATCGCTCATCTACAGCATCAAGATGTATTATCTCGGGGCTTTCTGTTACAACAAAAGAGCACTGACTTATCAAAGTTATTTATTATATGAATAAAACTCATACAAAAACACATTGAGGCATACAATTAGGAAATATATACACAAAACCATACATGGCTGTCATTACAAAAATATCAAACCATCTGAGGCCATCACATAGTGTGACTAGCACACAGCAGATGTCCAGGTTCTCAGAGACTTTAAGTTGTATTCTTAAAATGGTGATGAAATAAATACAAAAGCAAGATTACTTAGACACCAGCCTTGATGTTGACAGTGTCCTTGGATTTCTTTTTTTGTGTGTATGTGTGTGTGTGTGTAATATTAAAAATCAAGGTGACAAAAATGGAGCTGTGTAATAATGAATGCAACGAGAATATGTTGTCTATTCCTTTCATTCAGTCTTCGCAGCCATTACTTATCAAAACAATCAATATTTAAGATATTTACAATCAAAGATGATTATGAGGAAGAGCTAAGAATGGTGTTTTTATATTTCACAGAATGCTTCATTGTTGTCTTCTAATGAGATTTGAAACATCCTCAGTGTAAATAACCACCAATGCCATGCAGTGACTGCAGCAGAGAAAAAAAGAGAAAAAACAACAGTACAAGGCAACAAACTTCAACAATCTAATGAGTATAGTTTCAATCTACACATTAGATAAAGTCTTCTTAGCAACTGAAAGCACCGTTGGGAAGATTGATAACATGTCCATTTAAACCCTTGATTTGGTTTCTTGGGGTTTCTTCTCTTTTTAGGCGTGCACGTTGCATGGAAATGATCCCAAATGGAGAGAGTCACATCATGTCCGGAAAGCAGTGTTCATTTTGCCAAAAATCAACTGCCATACCAAAGAGATTGCTGAAGTTGTAATTCATAAAACAAGGCCATTTAAATTATAAACGTGATGATCTGAACCGTATTTGTTTGCAGTCGCACGAGGAAGGCTGGAAGAGAGCGGTGGGATAAATCTGATTTCTGTCCAAATAGCATGTAAACAGTGGTTTTTAGAATAATCACACTTGTGCAACACATGTAAACACAGCATTCTGTTTCTTGTCAATACGAATACTGACAGTCAACGTAGTTCTAATCCAATATGACCAAGTGTCTGCAGTGTCCGTTGAGCAAGGCATGAGGCTTGACCAGAAGTAAAAACCTTGTTCCCTCAGTCGTAGTAATGACAGGTCGCAACATACTGTATATTGAGAGTTTTCATTGCCACCAATAAGATGGTGATTTGCTTAGTATAACAGACACATCCCAGGAGATTCTTTCATGCGGTTGGATCAATGTAAAAAATTAAAATGGTGACATAAACTGGAGCAAAGGAGAATGATACAAGAATATGTTTTGTATCCAACAAAGCGATCATGAACCCCTAGTGACGTCCTCCAACAGTGACAGAGGCGTTAATGTCAGAGTGCCTTCCTTGTCATTTCAATGAGAGTTCTTCACTTGAGTCTGTTAGTGTCATACTTGTGTTTTGAGGAGCCTTCAGACCAAAGAAACACCCTGCGTGGGGCAGTTAAGAGCTGTCACCACGTCGGGCCTCTCAATGCGGGCCAGTGCAGAACACAGCAGTCCCAGAGAGGAACCTTCTTTCTGGGCCCAGTTGGAGAGGAGTGTGTGAGAAGGAGCCTCTCCACGGCCGAACAGGTTCAGCTGTTCGGTCTCATAGCCCAGCGCGGCGCCCAGCTGCCTCCAGGCCCGGCCCCCTCCCTCCTGCAGGAGGCGCTCCACCTCTTCCTGTCTGTGGGGCGGTAGGTTGATGTACAAACGGTTGTCCTGCTTGCTGTCCCTCTTTGTACCTGTGGAAACATTTTGTTTTTAATTATGCTTGTACTTAAAAAACGAAAGAAACTGATTTTCTAATAATACTAATAGTATTTATGTATTTAATTGATACGATACACCAAAAAACATGGCAAATTAAAAACCTAGGTCTAACGATCGTTTAATAAAAAAATTGCATAGGTGTAAATAGATAGCTTCTGTGTCATTATCCGTGTGGGGAACATCGGGAAAATAAAGGTGCACTGTGGAGTTTTCTTGTAAATAAACTAGATTCAGTGTGTCATTCCAGAACCCTTTGGATGTATATCCTTGAGGCCTAGCAAAGTTGCTTCCTCATAAATAATTTCCGATGCCAAAACAAACAACTTAAGTTTATTCAATTTTGAAACCTGCATTGTTTACATCCATGTCCACTAGCATGCAGACTTCATATTTTATGCTTTTTGTTGGCACATTGCTGTGTTTCTTGGTACATTACTGCCACCGACGATCTTTTACGAGGATAGCCTGAAGCTTGTACCGGGCAAACACGAACATAGGCAAGAAACAAATGGGTGGCCCACTCACAAACACAATGCTCAATAGCACTGCTAGTGGGCAAATACTGTACTCCACAGGGTACCTTTAAAAGAAAATGGAGGAGAATAGTGTTCTGCCTGGAACTGAATTCCCCATCTTCTAATAGGCTACAAATCATTTCTATTAGAAAGTACCAGTCATTTGAAGTGTTATATACAGAGCCTGTGTCTGCCTCACCTTTGCTGGGCTGGTTGTCCTGTAGGCTTTGAGAGTCCAGAAATACACCACTGTCACTTTGGAGCTTCTCTCCCTCCGGAGATGCTCCCAACTCAGCTGCACGGGCCTTAGAAAGAGCCCTCTTCTGTTTACAGGATCTCCAGCTGAGAAGAAAAAAACTATTTCAGTGAGCTATTTTCCATTGCAGGGCCAATCTTATTATCTTTATTACATCCATTTAAGGATCAGGACCTAAGGCTAGTGAAAACTCACCATTTATAAGCCACATAGAGAAGCAGACCCAGCACCACAGCAGCCAGAACAGAAACGTAGGCCAGAATGTTGTTGCTGCCTCCCTCATCCGGCGGTGTAAACTTGGGCGTTCCAGGAGCAGGACTGGTCTCCCCCTCCTCAACATCTGGCCAGCTAGGAGCATCAGACCCGCCAAGAGCAGGACGAGACAGAATGTGCAGCTTCTTATCTATTGAGAATGAGACAGGGAGACACATGTCAGGGACAGTGTCATTGCTTCTGCACATTAGAAACACATTTGGGCTGCAGAAATTAGGGCCTGAAGTAATCCCATAGAAGCCTTTACGCCTGATGTAATGATAGCCTCAGCCATCCTGGTCCCCTGGGGTTTTGAAACCTTTCATTGTCCCCGTTTCCATCCTCGTCCTCCCTCCTGCCGTCTGACTATTTTAGGATCAAACACTACACGGTACTGTGCTGACCTGTTGGGGGTCAAAGGGTCATGACATATGGACCCAGAGTGTGTACAGACGACCTTACTCCTGGGGAGCGAGTGTAGCCATTTGAGAGGAGGCGGACTAGTTGTCAGGGTCAGCAGCCTCCCTTGGCCTTCAGGTTCTTGGGGGCAGTTAACCTAAAGACCTGTCAAGCTCATACCAATTGGATTACAGCACTTAAGTGGGCTCTTTTTTTTACTGCTCATGTTTCTCAGCTCGGAGTGTTCAGTTGAGGAGTGGATGCAGGTGTTGACCACATGTCCTTGTATTCTGTTCCCCTCCCCTCTCTTTTTATCTTTAACTATGGCTGCTTTTCCCTGCATTAGATCTGGAAGGGATGAGCCTGGCACTACTACTGGAAAATTCCATTCAAAAAACAAAACCAACAATGCCTTAGTCTGTCTTTAGACTTTCTTATTTCTTTACTCTGTCTGTGGCACTCCAAAGACAATATGCTCCTACTAATGGTCACAAAAATATAATTTCCTTTCTTTTACGGTCAAGTGATTTACTCAAACATCAGCTTTTAGCTAAAATTACTCAAACAGGGATATATTGTGTTTGCTGGAGACAATTTTCAACTGCATATTTGGTGTGCTAAGTATTTACAGCAGCAGGACAATGACTGTAGAATGGATTCAAATGAAGTGCCTGTGTAGTTTTGGGGCAACGACGAAGGTCTATGGCACAAAGGGATAAACTATATCAGGCTTTGGCTACACAGAGAATACTTCTTCATTAGTAGGATCAATGTAATATTGATGTTTTGAGTGTTTTCATTGGATTTGTTGACAATAAGACAACATATACAATGTCACCAGACTTGGATATACAAATGTAATGTATTTTCTCAATCTTAATTACAACTCACCCATGCACAGTGAGTCAGAGTTGGGCATGCAGTGTCGGATTTCCACTTCACTGTCAGAGCACTGGGTGCAGGTTTGGCAGGGTTTGGTGCTAATGCGCTCCTCAGAAAATGATCCCGGGCCACAGATCTTGCACTGCGTGTCTCCCTGTAGACCACACGCCCGGAAAGCACCCTCGCCACGAGTGCATTTGGAGCAAGGTGCGCACAGGCCATGGTTGCTCAAAAAGAAGAAGCCGTTGTCACATTCACATTGCGTGTCCTGTGTGGCGGAGCAAGAGGCCGCCATGGGAACACTGGGGGGGCACTTAGCACAGGGACGGCAACGGCCGACACCTTCAGATGAGGTAAACGTTCCTAAGAAACAGAAAAACAAAATCAGTGTCAGTCTGGAGAGAAACTGTCTTTTCTCTCACACATATCAGCTGTAATGATGATACGTGGTGCCATTTAAATCCTCCAGCAGATGACAGAGATAATGATAAGGCAGGTAAAACATATTCCACATTGGTGCAGTAACATTAGATTTTAATAACTTACCCTGTGGGCATGGTGTGCACTTGGTATCCTCTTTCCCACAATCCACCTTCACTCCGAAGCCAGCGGGACACAGACTGCAACACTGCCCTGATTCAGTGAACTGGCCACTGGCACAGGCATCTCCAAGAGTAATCTACAGTAAATAAATGAAGGTTAGAGAAAGTAACACCACTGTGTAGCTCAACAAATACTATTTTACGTCTCAGGCCTTTAAGAATCAGCAGTTCATATTTAATTTAGGATAGTTGCCAAGCAAAAAAAACAAAAACTATAGTTTTTTTTCTTCTTTGTCCAAGGAGTTTCATTGCCACATGCAGAAAATCAAACAAACACATCCCGCCCCTGTGCAATTGAAGAAGCGGGAAACTGGGCGAACTGAAAATTGCCTTTTTTATCTTTCTATCGGACCTCAGTTTTCACCCTGAAAGTGCTCCGAGTCCTTATCTGCAAGTGGGTAATGGAGAGCCCAGCTTGAGTTATGACATGAGGGATAGATCAGACATTCCTAACGGCCTGTGCAGCGGGGCTGGTGCCTGTCAGGAGTGGCTGGCTTTAATCAGATAGCCTTAGACCAGTGGAAAGAATAAGACATAAAGGGGTGAAGAAAAACACTCAGAAAAGGAGGAAGGAAGAAGTAAAAAAGAGCTTCCGCCCTCCCACTCACTCCAAATAATTGTGAGTGACATTGTGTAGCTGTGTGTGTGTGTGAATACAGTGTATGTGTGTTTATTTCTTGACATCACAAAGTGGGGGTGGGGGTAATTTAAAGGAGACGGTTCCAGCCCCAGGCAAGGGTGTCAGTTAGCCAAGGCTGCCCAGCATGCAAGTGTCTGTATGGGTGAGAGGGGTCCTTTGAAGTTGCAGGTGTGTCTATACGAAGGTCAGTATTTCGCTAACTCACTCTGCACAACGGCATCTGAAACATGCACACATTTAAGGGAGATTGGCCTCCTCTGCCTGCGGGCTAACCAGAGCAAACAGATGTCTAACAACTAACCTCCTGCAAAGGGGAAAAGTAACAACTAAACAACCCACTGATGTCCCTCTTTGTCTCTGAAGTCTGCCAACAAACACAGGCAAACATGTGTGAACCTGTAGAGCCTCCAACAGAAAGCCCACCAGAAACACACGCACACACCATGCCGCCAGTCGGAAAACTCTGAAATGTTCCGTGCTGATACTACAGGAGGAAGAGCTTTGAAACGGAGCTCGGTCGCCTCGTTCCAAAAACAACAGCCAGATTTACTGCAGCACTTAGAGGAGCCTGATGATATCTAAGCAGCAGCCACAGAACCCAGATCAGAGGTATTAGGGTGTCAGGGTGGTAGGATCCAGCAGGCAGGAACCAGTGGGATGTTTGGACTTAGTAGACCGAGTCTGGACCATAATAACTTGTAGCACGAAGGCGTGTTGGTCACAGATGGAGCTCCCCTGCTAACACAAGCTAACCGTTTAGCCCTCAATCTATGCTCTGATAAATATTTGGTGACAGTGGCTCTGTTTTATGTTTACCTCCAGCTTTGATTTATGTCATTTCACAGAGCCTGGTGTGAGTCTGGGCTGGTGTAGCTAGCTCTGTAAGCCCGCCTGGAGGGCAGGAACGGCCAAAGGCTTGGCACTTCAGCCACTTGTGCGCGCTGTGCAATGAAATATTTAGTCCGTGCCCCACTAGACGAGTGGGAACAGTGATCTACTCAGTAGAGGTATGACTAAGTCATTTTCTACTGTATACTGTATACCAATAAATCTACCTCATAAGAAACATGTGTGTTATATGCTTCCTTACTTTTATGGGTTCTTTTAGGTTTTGTAACACACCAGAGGACAAAATCAAACTTAAAAGAAGTGTTAGTTTGACTTTAGTGCTACTACATAAATCCACAATATCCTACTTTTCTGTTATATCCCATTTTCAAGCAAATATTTATTTACCTAAGAGTATTCAGTCTTCAGAAAGTCTGAAAGAGAGGGATGGGGCTGCAGTTGCTTTTTCCATTTAGGTAAGAAGCTGCAATCTGAAGGGATTCCCCAGTGAGAACAGACGGACCACCGAGCAGCAGTGTTCAGTGTTTTCAATGAGGCTCTCAACTCCACGGCTGCCGGAGTCACTCAGTCATCGCGGATTATACACACACACACACACACACACACACACACACACACACACACACACACACACACACACACACTTTTCATTTCAGCCTGAGACATTTTTTGTGCCCTTTTGAAGTGACACCACTTTTGTAGCGCGTAGGCTGAAGTTTCCACAGTTAATCTAATCTGTGTGAAAATAAACACACAAAGGGATGCTCTCTCCCTGAGAAGACAACGACCCCATGAGCCTTCATGATCTGCCTGTGACGGCAACAGACAGAGGTCTTTCCACAGAGACAGCCTGAGCTGAGGGAAAGTTGTCAAAGCTGCACCCCCACCATCTGCACTGATTACTGTCATTAGTATACAGGGAGCATAAGGGACAAATTAAAGCACATGGGTTTCTTTCCCTTTTTTTCCAGACAGAAAGCTAACCCAAAGCTATGAGCCTAAATCAAACAAGACAGCACACAGTGATATGTTAACTTTGAATCTACTGATTTTAAACACATACCATAGAGTTAAGAGGCAGTTAAAATTCCTAAATGATCCTGAAGTCTGGCCCCCATAGAGCTCTGCTTAACTAGTCTATGGAAATTCAAATGACTGTGGTAATAACCCCCCCCCCCCCCCCCCCCCCACACACACACACACACACACACACACACACACACACACACACTCACTCACTCACACACACACCACAAACTGGGAGAAAATTGTGATAATTGTTTTGCTCCGGATATCCAAACTCTAGCTATACTGAAAGCTAGGCCACAGTTTCATAAGCAACAAACATAGCAACATGTACAGTACAGTACAGCAAATATGAGCCGGGTAGACGTTCATGGAGACTGCGCTCACATATTGTTGGATACAATCCACCCCTGCACTAAATCATCCAGTGAGTAATAAGAAAATAATTTGCCAGCATAAATACTTTTCAATGGGCTACAGGAACAAACGTCAAGTTACCGTGCTAGTTTGACGATCAGCATCTTAGATTTCAAAAAGATATTACACCCTTATAATGAGAGGGAGATATACACATCTTTTTACGAGCTACGTTTTATCTAAGTACTTTGATCTCACAAAAGTGTTTGACTCTGAGGAGCGTGCCCAGACAGGACTACAAACCCCATGGGCTTTTTGAGGTATATGAGTGTCAAATTATTGTCTGCAACTGTAGAGGCAGGGGCCTTCTTTTCACATGAATCCTGGCTTAATAATATGCTATCAAACCGCCACGGAAACTATAATTTGTTGATAAAATACCTCATTTATCACTGTGTAGGTGCATCATCTTGGTTAATTGTGTGCCCTTGTGTTTTTCTCTCTCTGACATTCACAAGTATTTGGCTCATTCTCGCCCATAGAGTCTGCACATACTTCCAGGATGTTTTGTGAAAGTCTTCATCAGCCAGATGTGCAGTGCAGGCCACGGTCCAAGGCGTGCAGCATTAAAGCAAAATAAGCAGTAGAAACAGACTTTTGTTTAGTCACGAGAGACTTTAAAAGAAAGACAGGATGAGATTTAATCTGATTTGTTCTCTCTCTCTCTCTCTTTCCACTGATATTTGCCAACTATATAATGACAACAAACATGGGGCCGTGTGACACAGCCTTAATGAAATATGGCTGTGGTGTAAAACACATTTCCTTTGGGAACAATGGTGCAAGACGAAACTCGGTGGTTGAAGCTTACAATGGCTGCTAGTGTGATGCTATGAGGATAAGAGTGAGAAATAAGAATCGACAGACTATAAAGGCTGGTGAGTGTTGGGTATGTGTGTGTTAGTGAAGCAGTAATGAACCATTTCTTACTTTTAAGAGCAGAAGCGCGCAGATGACAAACGGTCTCATGTCGGCAGTCTCCAAAACCCTCCTCGATTGAAAGCGAACAGTTTGGTTCTTCTCTTTCAGTCTGCAACCTTCAACAATCGCGGAAAAGGTGTCATCGAAACGTCCACTACTCTAAATCTGAAACGCGTTGGTTCCGCAGACGGGGAAAGTTTGCTCATACTCCAGAAATCAGACGGTTTTTTTTACGCACGAGAACGCGGCTTCAAAACGCAGGCTTTGTAATCCGTCGATTCTCCCGTTTGCTTCTTTCAATGCATTCCCTGCTGATAGCGTGTACGTGAACACAACGTTTCTTCTGTTTCAGCAGGCAGGATGCACGGTCTGCCACCTCTCCCGCAGCTTTGCAACAGATGAGGCAGGAAAAGCTCCTGCAAACTCTCCTGGGCCTTTTCTCCTCCCATCTCCTCATCTTTCAGTGTGGCGTCGTGATTGGCTGCATCCCTGCGACGCGCTGCTGGCTACGGCAATGTAATGAAAGGGCTGCGATCAAGTCTGACTTTATTACTGTATGTGTGTGAGATTGTGTAGTCACGTGACTACTACTGGAATCAACAAATATATGAACATATTACCAAGCAGTCAGATAATATATCCATTCTACATCGAATGAATAAACGGGACATTATGAAATAAAAACAAATACAATAATAAATACAGACAAAATATCAGTGGTGGAAAGTAAGTGCATTTAATTAGGTAACCTACTGTAGACAAGTACAAGATACTAGTCTAAATACTTTACTTTAGTAATACTATTTGATGGTACTTTTGTTGTTTGTATACATTCATTTGTATAGTTACTTTACATACAAAGCATTATTATACAAGTATATTGCATTGTAATATATAAAACTATCTATCTGCGTATGAAATAGTTAAAATACTACTTCGACTTGAATGCATCAGTAACACTAACATTGACCATTTTACTGCAGTACTATTTTTATACCATAACCTAAATAACATTTTGAATGCTGGACATTTACTTGTAATTGAGTATTTTTCTTCACTCTCATACCTTTATTTAAAGATCTGAGAACTCTCTCCACAGCAGCACAATAAATAAATGAACCATACATATACAATGCTAATTCATATGGCTTCTTTTCACAATAACACTTTTATTTTGTCTCTAAGGATTATTACTTTTGTTGTGTCTCATTTATGTAATATTTAACACTTTGGGTCATAGTAATATGGCATATTCTCTTATAGATTAAACTCCCAAGCATTATATAAAGTACTTGATAATAATGTAAGTACATTATTCTGAAATGGACTAGTTTGCATAATGAGTAATTGTATTTTTGGTACTTTTAATATATATTAATGCTATCACTTTTATACTTTTTCAACTAGCATTTTGAATTCATAGTTTGTACGTGTAACAAAGTATTTCTATACTGTGATATTCCTCTGTTTAAGTAAAAGGTCTGAGTACTTCTTCCACCACAGGTTGCTGAGACCTTTAAGTTTCCTGTCAGAGGATCGTCAAATTCAGATTTATAATAAAGCATTGTAATAATTGTATAATACATGTGTTCATATTAACACAATGTGTAAAAACAAAACAACAAAAAAACACATTATAGTGAACCTATAAGTGGATCCATGCAAACGCCTCATTAAATGGAGCTCTGTGACATGACAGCATTTTACCATCAGGGATACTTACTTACATAGAGCTGTGATCCGTTGTTATCAGAAACAAAAGAGAGCATGTGAATCAAACAAGATGCTCTGAAGAAGGAGCATATGTTTGATCTCAGCCATTCAAAAGATTAGAAAACCAACGCAGGGTAAATTACACACCTTGTAAATTCTAGTGAATGCATCGCAGGGGGGGCTGGAGACTTCAGAGGAAAACAAATGGAGAGATCTCTCAGACACAATACTACTTGCACTTCAAAGCCTGCTGAGAGATGAGAGGAGACAGACAGGATGTTCCTGTTCTGATTAAACAGCAAGCCTTAAAGTCTTATTTTCATGAAACAAGCGAAACACAAACTGTTAGTGTTTTAATTTGATGTATTTATTTGATCATTTATTAGATGTTTTCACCAATGAAGTGTAAAATTGTCCCTCTTGCCAAGCAGTTCTTGTCTCTTATTGGGTTTTGACATATTTCCAATACAAATCAACTTGTTTCAAGATTAGTTTTTAATCAAGTGTATATTTGTTTGATTCCAATTAAAGCAATCTGCCTTCATCGTGCTTCGAAATATTGGTAGATTTATTTTGTATTAATCTTATCACACTGGTTCATTTTTCACTAGAAATAACAACAACAAAAAGCAATCAGACAAATAAACAGTTCCCCTGACTTCTATATTCTTTACTTGTCTACGTCATCTCACTGTGGGGCCGCAGCCTCTTTATCTGAGGCCCGAGTTCCTCTACGGTCATACATGGGTGGGAACGATAAGGCAGCTACAACAAAAACAAGATTCTGCTGTCCACAGGCAGAGGAGAGCTCAACCAGAGGGGGAGGATGAGAGGGGGAGGGCTGAGGCCTGTTTGAGGGTTGCTGCGGTTCATGGCAGGAACAACTTGGACAACACCAAAATTGCAGCATTTCACGACATCCATCCCCTCAGTCTGCAGAGGTCAGGGGGAGATACTGCCAATAAGCAAGAGTGAGGTGTCAACCCCTCCCACCATTGTCAATGGAGCCACATCAGAGTGACTGCAACCCTCCCACTTCACTTCCCTTAGTCACTATTCTGTGGTTTGTATTTGACTGGGGGTCTTCAGGTCGGTTTTATCACCCACATCACCCCTCCCAACCTCTCTGAATTGTACCCCCGGAGGTGTTTATGGGGAGGCCGACAGGATGTTCGGCCCACCAGAAGATCAAAGTCTCCTCTTCAAGTAAATGTGCTGCTGCTCACCGTGACCTTTTCAACTCTAATAGAGTTAACATCACAGACACATGTGAGACTTGGATTACAGTAGAGGAGCTGGATGATCTACGTTGTGGCCGCGGATCAGTTTCCTTCCTGCTGTGGTCTACAAACAAGTATCAGGGCTCATTTTTCAGTAATGGACGATCATCCTCAGGATATGGGCAGCGGTTCACAGAAAAGAGGATTCCTGAATGTAAGTGTGCGGTCGCTATCACAATTATCGGCGATTTCAAGAAGGCTCTGACAGCAGACGCACAGACAATCCTGATCCCCACTGTCATGTTTAAGGCACAGGCTGCTGGATTTTTAGAAAGCAAAGGGTATTTTCAACATCTTTCGAGAACAACACAAAAGCTAAATTATAATCCAAATTCAAGGCAGTGCTGAAGGTTTTTTGTAAAGGATCATTTTCAATCTGAATCAGGACATTTGAACAACAAATATTTCCAAAACTTCACAAATTCAACTTATTATTTTGATAGAGGAGTGTGAAGGTATTTAAGACCCAATACTTAATTTATTAAACTAAAGACTATTACTGCATAATTAAGTGAAATATTACATTAATAACAACTGGGGTAAACTGGAGCAGCATTATGAATCAATATAATTATGCACAATAGAAAGCATGAACAGCTGCTTATGCAAACATCCTTTATATTCACAGACAGCATTTCATCTTACAGTTGTACAATTGGAATAAAATGTGATTTTAGACAGCCTGAATGTCCTGACTTTGTGTATTTCCACAGTGGAAAGCAGATGAATTGATAAGTAAACATTTAAAAAATAGTCCCCTCTTGCTTACACTTAAGGTTATTTTGAGGATCACTTACAAAGACTAGGTCATTTGTATGTGTGTGCCATGTTATGGGTATTGCATTCGCCCAAATAGTTCCCTTTGTCTCTGGCCCGCCATGACACTGTAAAACAACCACTTTGTTCCAACCACAGTAAAAGAAGCTGGCAGGAAGTGAATTCCTCTGAAACTCACTCACAGACTCTTGCTCACATGTTTTCAGAGTCATCGTTGTCTTCAGATGTTTCAGCGCTTCGTAAAACAGTACCAGTACAGGCAAGTATGTGCTTCCAGCCAACGGTTTATGTGTTCATTAACAACATCGTATCCACATCTGAGTCAAATAGAGTAGTAAGGTGTGTGTGAATTAAATCAGCAGGGGTGTACTCCAACATTGTGATCTCACAAAGAGCTAGATGATTGGAATTCAGTGTTGATAAATGGCTCAAGACACAAGTCAAAAAAGGCACTTTCAGATGAATTAAACAGGGATATAGTTATGCGATGAACAGCGTGATAACACAACTGATACAGACGTATTTGTAAAGGTCTTCCCTCCATTGTGTTTAAGAAAACAGAAGGCACTGCTCATGAGTTCCATTGCATCCAAGCTCCACAGTCATGATACAAAAGTGAATACGTTTCACATACTTGATTATTAAAGCAGTTATTGCTTTAATTGTAACAGTTTTACATTGCGCAGAGCCTAAAGGAATGCAGGATTACACCCTGTGGTATTGTGGTATCAGCAAATCTTGACCTCGACTGCTTAAGATCACAACACAGCATTGGTTCACTTTAGTGACCAGTTATCCCCCCTGTATCTTTCTTTTACAAAGTCAACCCCCATGTGGAATATACCAGTATTGCAATGTGGAAATATATAGCAACACCTACAGCAGTTTCAAGTTTCCAGGAGTTTTAAAAAAAAGGTGCCATTGCCAAGACAATGGGGTTGGGACAATAAACAGTGCAGGGATCCCAGCTGTCCCTCTGAAAAGACAACAGCAAAGAACATGGAGTCCGGAGAGTTCACAGCGCTGCTTCTCTCGGTGTCTGACGCTGCAATTGCACCAGCATGAGTCACATCCCTGACACGTGACTCACTGTTCAACAGCGGTTCACAACCTCAAACACTGAGCTCTTCTCCCATCCACAAAAACAAGGCCACTCTTTGGAATGATGCTGATTAAAAACAGTGCGGGGAATAGACAATAAAATATAAAATCATTTAAGAATAAAAAAGTGCACAGTGTACAGTTATTCTCTCAGAGAAATCAGTAGCTGAGGAGGATAGTGTCCCAGCTTGTGAAGGGAACGAAGGCCTTGTTGAGTCTGGAGAGCATCTGGGTGGTGCAGGTATCCACAGCCTACAGAGTCCTCCACCATTGCTCGTCTCATTTACCAGCATTCCCAGTGGGACTATACTCTGTTTCACCTGACTCCACCTGAGAGATGCGCGTTGAGCGCCAAATGCGACGGGTGAATTGTCCTGAGCGAACCTGGGAACAAGAGCGGAAGCATGTTAATCTTCACTTGAGGGCTAAAACGGAGATGTTAGACTAAAGACACTCAATTATCATTTGAAAAACCTGGTTTTCAACAAGCACTTAGCATATGATTACCCCCCCCCCCCCCCTTCTACTCACACACACACACACACACACACATACAAACATACACTGCCACCCAATTCCCGCATTTCACAATCACTTGAAGTCTTGCTTCTCACCTCCTCTGGCTTCCCTGCCCCCACCACAATTAACTTCCCGTCCTCTAGGCCCACTAGGATGTGGCTGCACTCTTTGGTGACAGACACACTCCTCACAGGAACCTTCAAGGCCAGGGGCGTTATCGAAGCATCCAGACTGTCAATCAGAGAATGAGTTAGAATGAGGAAGGAAACTTTAGACTTAAAGTTACTATACACGCTGCACTACAACTAACTTAAAGCGATGTTCTCAATGTCTTTACCTGCATAACTCCCGTATGTGGAGGCTGCCCTCCACGGTCCCCAGGATGATGTGTTCAGACACCAGGTGGAGGGCGGTCACCTTCTCCTCCATGGTGATGGAGGCCAGCAGACAGCAGTTTACTGAGTAAACATGAATGGAGTACTTGCCCTGTAGGAATAAGCAGTATTTCGGTAACGTTGTGTAAGCAGGTCGGAAAGAACTTGTTTGAGTGTGCGTTTGTCGATACACTGTGTCGTACCTTTCTATGAGAGCGTTCCCCCAGCGAGGTCTGTACCACAATGTGGCCCTCCATGCCCACCTGGAGCTCAGAGATTATGGACGGAACGCAGCTGTCACCAGGAGGCCGCAGCGTTCGCAGAAACTGGCCTCGTCGAACAGTGTGGACGATCACAGTCCCATCCTGACACAGTGAGCAGCAAGGGAGGGTCAGTGAAGTTGCCATGTAAACCGTTCTCTACTTTTTGTGTATTTTTGTGTGTGATTTTTGTTTTGTTTCCCAATGCAAACCAAAGTCACATGGACCACAAGTAGCTAGTTTATTGGAGCCTTGGCAGCCCGTCAACTTTTGATGAATGTAAATCCCCTAAAACTACAGCTAGGCATAACAGACTTGTATGTTCCGGGTCTCTTCTCTAATTTAAACGGTTGAACCAGTTAGGAACACATGAAAAAATAAAAGCTCAAAATGAGAGTCAGCTGAGAGTTTGCCCTTGCTTAATTTGGTTACGCCGCGGTTTCCAGGTTTGAACAACCGCTGGCTACAGGATGGCAACATCTGTCTCTTCATATCTATAAAGTGTGTGTTCTGGGGTTGTAGCTGGTAGAGATTACGTTCTCACTTCTAATGAGCAACGTCACAGTTTGCTTGGAGAACATCCAAGTAGTGTTTTCAAGCATTTTGAGGTTATTTACATTTATTTCCCACCTGCATAACCCTACAGAACTCAAGCAATATGATAGATAACAATAATAATAAAAAAGACTTCTTATATAATAGATTACTACAGAGCGGAAAAGGTATTTATAACATGACCGTCCAATTAATGAATAATGAAAATAATAATCAGTTGACATTATTACTGATTGAGAACATTCTGTGTTTTGGAATCAAGCTTATAACTGTTGCGCATAGCGTGTGATATTGCTGACCTTTGACCCTGAGACAGCCATGTCCAGTTCAGTGCTGATGGCCACACAGGTGACCTCCTGGTCATGTCCACAGAGGATCTGCACTGGCCGAGGAGACAGACCGCTGGAGAAGCCACCCTGAAAGACAAAAAAAAAAAAATCCATATGTGAAGCAACAACTTTGAGCGCAGCATCTAATCACACACACACACACACACACACACACACACACACACACACACACACGTGTACAACGGATTTGAAGATATGTACCTGCTGTAGAACCTGCCACACAATACAGGATGTGTCCCTTGAACCAGAGATGAGGTAGATGCCACAGAGATCCAGAGCCAAGCAGGTAACGACGTCTTTGTGGAACACATACACATTTCAAATAGATATGTAACATGGAAACAATGAATATACAGTATATGCAAGTCAAACATGTGACACGTAGAACTCACCAATGTGCCGGCAGATCCTGCCCACCAGCTTGCCCTTCCCCAGCTGGGTGACACGGAGACTGCAGTCCCAGTGTCCTCCACTGAACAGCAGGCGGCCGTCGTTGGACACCACCAGCACCTGAGCGCTGATCTCCACCCCGGGAGAGAAAGGGCCGCTCAAGAATCGCTGCGTTCTGCACCACAAAGCGGGGTTTGGAAAGATCAAAGTTAGAAACAAGAAACGAGAGTGAGCTGTGGCCTAAATGTGGAGGAGATTTATAATCTATATATAACCTATAGTCATGACATCTGTAAATTACAACCTGCGTAAAATCCAGTGTCCAAATGGGTCTTATCCTGATTTATGTTGTGTGATCCACGTTCAAGGTCAGTTTAGAATAAGAACCACATTTTAATTAAGTAAACAGGCTTTGAAGCTTCACAGACAAAGAGGGATTGTGCTTCCATCCAGCTGTCATGGAAGTTGTATGGATCTTTTAATAGGATGTGAGGTAAGCAAGTTATCCCTCCCTCAGGATTTCTGAGTAAAAAATAACATCTATCAGAAAAGTGAAATGACTGATAAAGATGTTACTGTTGTTTTAAACAATATTTAACAGACTATCATTTTAGATATCGGATGATCGCGTAAACCACAAAAACGTATGTTTTCTGAGGGCACTCACTTGGGATTGGTCATGGTGGGGTCCTTAGTGAAGGTGAAGTAGTTGGCGATGTTTTTGTCGTATGGCAGCCAGCTGTGTGTCGCTATCAACCCGTTGGAACTCACTGTCACCTGGAGAGGAAAAAGTCCCAGAAAACAAAACCTCAACCATTTAAATCCAATGTGTTATTGTTGTAATGATTGTGTTGAGTTTTACATGTGGCCCTTGTGAACGTGTTTAACTTTCCGTACCAGTATATCTGAGCCGTGGATGATGAAGGAGCGGTTCTGGCTCTTTGGTACCACTGCCTGGATCAGAGGAAGGCCATCACTTACCACCTGAGACAAACACACGAGTTAACACATACATACACGGCAACACAATAGGAGTTATTTATTGAGAGGAATAATGAGATTATGACAGAACCCACCTCCACAAATGGCCGGAGTTTGTCGAGATGCTCAAAGATATTGGGAGGCATAGTGTCCAGGCGGGACAGCCGCCTAGATGCGTTCTGAGCTGACATACGAGGAGGATGAGGCTCCTGGTTCAAGATAGGAACGTGGTGTGAAGCTTTTAAAAAGAGAATTGGACAGCATTTTGTTGATAATCAAGAATTAGTCTGGGAGTTGTACCTTGAGGAGCTGACAGGGAGTCTGTCCAAAGTTGCTGATGATGCCTTCCAGGGCCTTGCGCTCGGTCTCATTGGCAATCGCATCCAAATCTACTGCACCTAGAGGAGCGCCAAACAAGAAGCAGCGTGAGTCTCATAAGAACGCAAAAAAAACACAGTTCATGTGTAAAGACTCAAGCAGGTTCCATCCATCACTCGTTAGAAAGAGTATTCACTTCTGCCTCACCCTCATAAGTGCAGTAGTAGAAGACGTTGAGGGCGTTCACTGCCTCGTCGCCTCTCTGCTTGTAACCAAAGATCAGGTCAATCCATTCATGGATGTGACTGGACACATGCTCACACTCCTAGAGTTTAAAGGTACAAGTTGTTGAATAGTTGTCTGAATACAGGGTGTTGGCAAACAAGTGCACGATTGACAAGCAAAATTTGAAGACTCTGTACAATGTGTGTGCAGACTCACCAGGGCCTTCCTGTGTTGCTTGATGAAGTCTTCTCTTGATGACGCCCAGCGAGGCAGCAGAACATCCGTCACCGGGTCCTGAGATATCTGCAAGCGTCCCAGGTCAAAGCCTAAACAAAAATGCTGCATTAGGTTCTTTCAATAAAATAAATATTTGAACGTCAACATCTCACAACAAATCGAAGCGGATTAATTTGCTTTCAAGCTGTCAATTTGCCCAAAGATTCAGTCTTCCGCACCGTTTATGTTCTGCAGGAATTCTGGGTAGTAGAAGAACTCCGGGATGAGCTCTTTGACGTCAGCTGGACTCTCCATGCGGGCCTGCCAGGCCGCTGCCACCGAGTGGAACTGTCTGTCGGCGCAGTCAAACCTGAACGACGACGACAAAACATACCAACATGAGGCTGCAGTATACATTTTATGAAATATATACACACATATATATATATGTAAATAAAAACATAATATATAAATGTTATGAAATATAATGCACAAGCCGGCGTCCCCACCTGCCGCTCTGCAGCTGGATGTGCAGAGTTGTGAACGGCTCCATGCGGATCATGTAGTGCATGACTCCTGCTGCGTTAGAGTAGTGTGTGCCATAGTGGAATTTGTCAATGGTGCCCGTTGGGTCCTCGAAGCTCTCATATCTAGTGACAAACAGAAATAATTGATTTCAGTATTACATTTTTTACTTGCTTATCTATAAAATGATGCAACCTCAGTCGGCTACAGATCTGCAATCCTTTTACTACAATCACATTGTCAGGTTACCGCTTACTTTTCTCTGACATTCTGTGCGTGGCGGGAGTTGACCACACCTACGGGTTTGGACAAGTCTCTGAAAACTGATGGATCCTCCAGATCCAGAATGGGAGAGGTATAGTCACACAAGATCCAGGGGAACTGAAGAGAAACAGAAAACACGACATGATGCCTCTTTTATCTTTTCACCTTTTCGTAATAAAAAGATAACACATTTAATATAAATACATGAGGTAGTGCACAATGTCAAAGGAGCTGGAGTGTACTCACCACAGGATACTGCGACAGGTCGTTGTAAGTGCGTCCGGAAATGGTGTTCAGTTGCATCAAGTACTCGAAATTGGAGATTTCTCTGCACACCCATTTCTGTTCAACACATCAACATCAGATTGGCTCGACACGATTATCAACATTCAGATGATAGGAACTGAAATGAACAACTACCTGTGTAAGACCAGATGCCTTCAGTAGCTCTTGGGGGGAGCGAGAGCCAAAGTAAAACAGGTTGGGGGGCCGCAGTCCCAGGATCCTGGAGTACACTTTGTTTCGTACCTGTGAGGGCACACATTAAGAATAAAAAAAAACATCTATTTCGTTGTAATTATAGTGCAGATGCTGTTACATTTGATCTGAGCATCACCTCTTTCCTGAAGTTGAGGAAGTAATGAGACTGGTCTATGAAGAACAGCTCCAGGGCCGATCGTCGCAGGTTGTAACGCCTCAAATGCACTTCTCTGAGCTGAGACAGAGGTCTCTTGAAATCAAACCCGATTCCTAATGACACAGATATCATTCACTTCAGTAAGAACCTTTTGATGAAAAGTAAAAAAGTTGGGTGGGATGTTAACGATGGCGTATTTTCTTACCTTCCTCTGTCTCTTCTTTCTCGCTGCTGCCATCATGGAAGTACAGATGGTGGGTGGTGACCTCCAGACGACCCGGAACAACCGCCACAATAGTGATGAGCTCACAGTCTTCAGACAGAACCAGTTTTTCTTTCTGGCTCTCGTCTTCTCCCTCCACCCTGACATAACAGAAAAATGTTAAACCTTTACATATTCAAGGACATATCCTCTTTACCCTGTTTGGTGACATTATTTTTTTCCCTTGTGTGTTTATGGCCCACAGGCATGCTGTGAGCAGTCTATGACACCGGCATAGAAGTTATGCGAATTAGAGTCTCACTTGTTATCCAAAAAGACGTCTTCTTCTCCTAACTGATCATCCTCCATGTCGCTGACTTTTGCTTCCTTTGCGACAGCCAATGGGAGGGGTTCAGAGCTACGAGGGCTGTCGGCTCCTGAAGACAAAAACATCTTTCGTGTATTTTGCTTCGATGGCAAATAAGCAGAGACAACATGTGTCTAACCAGTGGCTTACCCATGTTGTCCCTCAGGGCACTGGCCTCAGTGTGAGGATCATGGTTGTAGTTGGGCACGAGTTTGAGACGCATCTTTGAATAAGTCTCTGCATTGGACAATTTAAATTTCACTTCTGGTTGAACTCTGGCAAAAGAAGACACAAGAAAAACTAGAATTTAGCAGATTCTAGAGTGCTAAGAAATGCTAAAGGACATCATATTGTCAGATACATGTTTTACTCTCATAATAAATGATATATAAATCTAGTTCAGAGAGATACGCATAAAAAGTCAGAGATTGTCATACTTGTTGGCCCATGCTCCTCTCTCACTAGTTAAACGCCTGCGGAGAGCTCTCCAGTGCTGCCACACCACCCCCTGCTGACTGGAGCTCTGCTTCTGACAAATAAGGTATCTGTTGTTCTCACTTCTGACTCGCTTCAGGTAGGGATCCACGATCACTTCCTGCTTTCACACAAACACACACAAATGTGAGATCCGCAAAGTGAAAGCTTTAACTCTGTATTCTTAGCAAGCTGTTGCATGAAACGTTGTATAACCTGAAACTTGGACTTGCTGTCGGATCTCTCTTTGTCCCGTTTAAAGGCTGTACTCATCAGGTCATCGAAGCACGAATTCCAGAAATTGGACATGATGTCATGGCTCCTCCCAAACGTGTCCAGCTCGTACTGCTCCATGGCGGGCTGAACCTGGAGGTTGGTTTTACAAAAGGAGGAGATTAACACGCACACGCACACGCACACGCACACACAGCTATATAAATGTCAAAGACAACAAGAAATAGTATGTACCAAGTACAAAAAATAGATATAAAACCCCAAAAATACTAATTATAACTAAGATAACATGCCAATATAACTTGAGAAGGATGACACGGTTACATTTCCCATGAGCCATGATTGTAGATTTGTATTTTTTAACATGATAATTGACACAATTCCTAAAGAAGAATACTGCATGTTAGATGTACAACGGGATGATTGTCGTTGTACAAATGAGAGACAGGAGTGGAAATACACTTCCCCATTCCTTTAACAGTTTCCCCTTATCTATTTACTGTATTAGAGGAGATATTTTCCACAACTACCGCTCTGTTTAAAGTCACCTTCTGTTTTTTCCTTCCTCCTAGTACTGTACCACTTCATGCTGAAAACATGAAGTGGTATAAACATACAAAAACACATAGAACTACCATATACATTAAAACAAATTGCGTAAACTGCAAACACATACACACTTAGACATTCATGCTTGAGAAATCAGCCTGGGCCAAGTTTCAAAACTGTCATGGCAGCCAAAGTTATGCACTGACTAATGTATTGCGGGATCTGTATACAAAAGTAATCTAAACAAAACAGATTTATGAACGTGAACTGTCACACAGAGCAATGAAAAATCCACCTCTGAGCTGGAGGTGAGCGAGTCGGGCATCAGTTTCATGTCTGAGCATAAACTAGTCTGTTGCTTAAAATACATTGATGGTCAGCTAGAAAGCCCTTTAGGGAGTTTAGGTTTGTTTATTTCTACTTTCTAAAGTTGTGATAGCAGTTTTAAAAATGTGGATTAGATTTCTCAGCCACCCACCATGAGGTTACCGGTCAGACCAGGAGGCCAGATTGCGAAAATCCTGAATGTATACTAACGTGACAAGGAACAGAGTCAGAAGTATCTCAGAGAGGTTTGTTGATTATACCTGCCTAGTCATATAAAAGACTGGAGGAGGCTCTACAGACTCCCTAAACAAAACATAAATGCCATCTATTTTTAAATGCACAGCCAAAACGCTGACCTGCTGCTGGTAAAACCCTTGCCACTCCACCGTGTGGCAGTAGGCCTTCAGGTCCTCGGCGAAGGTGGTGCTGCCGTTAGTGACGGGCAGGTTGGGGAGGAGCTTTTGGAGAGTGACGGGGTCGGCATGCTGGTCGAGCAGCGTGCGCACGACAGGCACAAGCTGGGAGAAAGTCTCTGCGTGTGCACAGTCGGTGCTGTCCATTACACCTCCTGGCCACAGGGGGGCGCCCAGCTGCCCCAGCAGGAAGCACACCTCCTCCCAGCTCAGACACAGCACCGTCTGGAGAAGGCTGTGGAGCTTCACGTAGGCCATAACACACACCTGAACAGGGGAAAGAGGCTTAGCTTCTAACTTAGAGCATGCCCATACAGTTTGTAAAGCAATATGATAAATACACATTTATTTCTACACCTGTCATGAGAGAACGTCTGCATTAATTAAGTAGGACTTCAGTGTTGGAAGTAAGCAGGACCTTTACTTCAATCACATTGTGAAAATACCTAACTATAAGTAAAGGTTATACTCAAGTAAAAGCACAGAAGCATAATCAGCTAAATGTACTTAGTAAAAGTACAGAAGTAAAATTATTCATGCAGGAGAATGGCCCCTGTGACTGTTATATTACATTATTTTATCGAATTTTAAATACTGTAGTCTTATTCTACAAGCGGTATTTTGTCGAGGTTGAGCTTTCTTAAACGTTGGGTAGATTTATCTATATCTAGAAGCTGGCGATATGCTTTACATGAAAAATCTAAAGTACAATACTTCCTACTGAAATGAAGTGGAGTAGAAGTAGTATGTAGAAGTAGTAGTAGAAGTATGCATGATTATATATCTGGAATACAAGTTCCTCATAATTATTAAGCATAGCACTTAAGTAAATGTACCTAATTACACTCCACCATTGGAATTAATAAAGTTTATTTTGTTTTGATTTGCGTAGTCACTAAACTCACGTAGCTTGTTTAATTCCCAATTGATCTGCAGCTGTGGTGTCAGGGTGCAATTAAGTTCAACTATTCAAAACCTGGTACTGTGAAAAACAACTTTGGAGATGAACACAACCAGCAGAATGTAATGGAATGCCTGATGGTCAGTTCATTTATAACCGCTCTCTCTATCTCACAATCCTACAGCGAGCGCAGCAGCAGTCATAACTCTGAGAGGAGCTGCCCTTTCATACAGAACACTCCCTAATATGAATAACGGCAATGTCTTAGAAAAGAAACCCATAGAAGGCATGGTATTTCTAACTGGCTTTATCTGAGTTCTCTTATCAAGTTTAATAAATACCGTACACCCCTTTCCAGAAAAGTTCAAGCGCACAGGTGTTTGGGTTGTGAAAGACACGCTCAGTGAGAAACATCTACGGCTGCTGTACTGGCTCGGTGATGGACGAGTGTAGGGTGCAGCTGACCTGCGAGTGCTGCTGTTTGATATATCCAGTGATGATACGCAGGCCGATCTGGGCCATTTCCTTCAGTTCGGTGTTCCCAGGGCTGCCAGGGGTGCTATGCCAGGCCTTCAACTTGTCCAGCAGGTTCACCACCCCTTCAAAGATCTGCAATGCAACAGCAAGCGTCAACAAAGGACTCAACAAAAAGGCTCGACCTGTTTCCACACCTTGCAGCATCTACCACATCCTAAGCCCATTCAGGACTTTAAATACAGCCTTTAAAAAGATGATTCAGATACTACCTACACCCAGCCACGACTCTCCTTCCAGTAAGACATGAGAGGAACATCTTCCCTAACAATAAACATAGTAACTAGCAACCACAAACACACCCAGTTGTCCACACTTTGTGTTAAATGGTTGATTTACGTCTTGGATGTCTTTAACGTCAAGTGTTAATATTATCTTTACTTATCCAATGTAACCAAGACAATTTCATCATCAAGTCCTGACAATGTAGTCCGACGTTCAAAGATTTATTTTGTATCTTAATAATTATTATGGCTTCTTTCCATACTTAAGTCAAATTACACCATTACTTTGAAGACAACACCCACGATTGCTCTGCACACAGTGTGTGTGCCATCAGCAGGAATCTGCTGCATTGCTTTTTGGCAGGAAGAGATCGAACTGTTGCTCTGACTGAACAGAACATTTGTAGTGCATCAGTAATCTAAATTCCACAGTTGTTGAATAGGTCTATTTATAGAAAGCAAACATGCACTGGAACATAGTAAGCACCTACTGCCAGTACTGCACTGAGTCTCAAAGGCTGCTTGAAGCATGGAAGTAAATTCAAGTGAAATGTGATATTTTAGGATATTTTTGGGCTACAACTCGGTAGGTGTTAAGTCCATGCTGCTGAAATATCATCAAATGGTGTTGGTTCTGATTGGTTTCTTAACAATGTTCTTATATAGTTGTAATATATACGGGTTGTCAGGGATAAAGGGCTTATTTACTTGTTGAGCAACCTTTATCAAGATGGAGAGAGCCGTTCCATAATTATGAAATTACCCAAACAGAATATGTGAGGAGTCCATATGTTTTGGATAGGATAATATGTGATGTACCTTTTCACTCCACAGTGTGTGGTTGTCTGTAGCCTCAGCAAACAGGAAGTCCTGCAGCAGCCTGAGGAGCCGAACCAAACTGGGACAGAAAGGCAGAGACACTCCCTGGGCCTCCCTCAGGTCGGACAGAGACGACTCCAGCATCATCTCCAACAGACTGGCACACAGAGTGGACTATTAATACATCGCCCCAGTGTGACGCAATAACATATCTGGATATTCAGACAAAAAAAATGTGGCACAGCTGCATGTGTGACTCAATGAGTTTTTCCATTGCGAGAGAAATTGAAATCACCGTCACTGACCTGCGTTTGATGTAATCGGGAGGGCGAACCAGTTGGCAGGAGGATCCCAGTTTGGTGAGAACAGAAAAGACCTGTCCTCTCTCTCTCCACACCACATCCTCCGTCGCCTCCGCGCAGCTGCGGCTCCACAGAACGGAGAAGACGATGTTGGTTAACAGGTTGCACAGCTCTTCCTCAGGGGTCTGCTGTAAAACAAACAAGACTCAGTCCCGCATCCCAGACATTAAACTCTCATATGATGGGCTTGATTAACAGTATTATCTAAGCTGAAGAAGCAGCCACACCTGTGGGTTGGACGTGTTGGAGATTGTGTCTCCGGTTGGAGGGTCTGTCCCATAGCTGGTATCATCCAGCACGTTGGACAGACTGGATCTCTTCCTGGGTCTGGCAGGCGCAAAGGGTTTTCCGTGCTCAAGAGGAGATGGTGTGTTTGTCAGACTCCCTGCAGGAGTGTGTGTGGCGATCTCTCCCATGGCCCCTGGGTCCAAATCAAACGGGTTACAAAAGGGGGATTGGGGATGGTAGTCTCTAATCTCCTCGTGTGGCCCGGTGAGGATATCAACCGCGTTGGAAGTGGAGGACGAGTGACTCCCTTGGTCCACCGAATCAAAGGACTTAAATTCGAGGGAGCCAGTGAAGGTTTTCATCGGACCTCCGCCTCCACTTAGAGGCGACTGGGATAAATCGGAGAATCCCTCAGAGATGTCCCGCCGGCCACCTTCATCCTCCTCCCCTTCCTCAATGTCCTGCGAGGTGCGGTAGCTCAGGAAGACGTCCGAGTGCACGTCCTCTATTACCAGAGCCGGATCCCTGCACAGCGGTGGCCGGAAGTTTGGCTCGAAGGAGCTGTGGTTGCTGGAGCCTGCGATGCTGGCAGCGTGGGACTCGTAAAACTCCTTCACGTAGAGCTTGGTCAAAACATCCTGCCAGCCGTGCTGCTTGGCAAGCTGCTTCACATAATCTTCGTTGGAGTAGATCAGATGAAAGAGCTGGGGAAATATCAGAGAGGAACAGAGGCCGGAATTTATCAAACGAAACACGCAGAGTGGTAGACAAACTAGATCTGTGGAGAGAGGTGACTGTATCATCCCCTTTAGGAAAAGTTCCTTTAGCCAGTCTGCATTCTCAGTAAAAGCAGGATACCTCTGGAATGCTCTGCCTCTGCATATACACACTACCAGAACATATCCCTCTTTTAAACACGGCCTGAAGAACTGGCTTATTAGCAATCAGGTGTGTGAGCATGAATCGTGACTCCCTCCTCAATGATTGTGTGTACAAAATCTGTCTATGTTTATTGATTTTTATCATGATTTTATGATTTTATGATGAGGCCTATTTATATATGTGATCGTAACCTGTATGTTTATTGCTTTTTAAGATGTTTTTGTTATAACCATTTCTTTCCTTTAGTGATGGCTTGTTATATCTGGCCACAGGGACTACGGTTGAAGTTTAGCCTTAGCTAAGACTGACACATTTCCCCCTGGGTTGATTGATGTGTACGGTCCTTGTTCAAATAAATAAATGAAATGAAATGAAATGAAAAGGAAGAGTTTGTTTTTATTACCGAGATGATAAATATGCTTGGTGTGTAACTTCACACTCAGAAGTTGACTACGGTTGTTTTAGCGGAAATGTAAATGAGGCAAACAGACTGACCTTGCGGCAGACGTCCAAGCGGACCGTGAGCTCAGCTCGATGGGACAGACAGACCACAGCCAGGAGATCTCGGAAGTTAGGGGTCGCATCTGTGGGCAAGCAGCACATTTTATTGTATTTTAAAGTCCTTGGTTCAGAGATCTCTTAATCAGCTTTCTGCTATAGATTATGGGTCCTCCATACGTTAAAGAACTATGTACCATAAATATATAATAACAGTAAACTCAAGACATAGTTATGAGTCTCTTATTCTTATCAGTTTATTATATTACAAGCAGCTGTTGATTCTCAGGACAATATTTTGTTGCCAGAGAAACAAAGTCCTGATGAAGCAGATGATTTTTTTGAACATTAAAACTTCTGCCTCGTAAAATTCCTCGTTTGTGAAAACATTCCTGGCTAATAAACAGTTTCTGATTCTGATTCTGATTTGACAGAAACCTTTCAGGTGCTTTAAAATGTACAGAAGTCTCTTTTGTCAGACATTTCAAGCTCACTAGGCCCACGAGACAGAGCTGTTTCGGTATTACCTGTAGCAAGGACCTGCTCGTACAGACATCGTACGGTGGTCATGGTTACCGGAATTTCATCGAGGTGACAGACAAGGCCAAGGTATCCGAAATCCTTCAGTTTGATGCGCTGCTTGTTGCGCTCAGAAAGACGCTCGCTTTTGAGGATTTTGTATAAAACCTGCAAAATCAAAAAGGGAAATGATGCAAGTGTTTCTGTTTTGACAATACATCACATGGGAGTTTGCAGTGAAAGACACATATCTGTCAAGTGATACGCTGAAGTATTTTAAGAAGAGGCCAAGTCTTTTGCTCTCACCTTGAAGACCCTCTCTCTGGCCTCGTCTCCGAAGCTCGGAGTGAGCAGCAGGCAGTACAGCTGCTCCACGCCCCAGTCCAGCAGCACGGCCTGCACCTGCTCACGGGGAGGGCTGCTCCTCAACAGTTCATAGAGCACATCCAGGGCCCGCACGGCCTGGTAAAGAGACAAGTCATGAGGACAGAGGAAAGAGGTGAAGGTCAGATAAAATACCAAGATAATATGGAATTAGGGAGGGTTTAAAAGTATGGAGGATCAGGTTTCATTTGGCAATGGAAGTCAAATATCATGCTAAAAAGGTCAAATGATAACTAAATGAAACTCTCTAAAGAAACACAGATGAAACATATGAGCTCTACCTGCTTCTCCTCTCCGACAGTCATAATGTAGGCGAGGACACTGTGCAGTTCCTCTGGCGTGGGAGACTTGAGGAAGTCTTTCAGCAAGGCGAACAGAGAGTTTTGAATCATCTGCTTTTCGTCAGACAGACTGCTGCCATCTTTCTCCACACTATGGCCAAAGATATTAGTAAAGAAAAAAATCCATTATCTTCTTCTGAACAGTGAAGATAATGGTTTAAAATAGATAGCAATATGTATGTTTGGATTAACTTTTAAACTATTCAACTCCTAATATATGTCTGTGTCTTATTTTGGTTCACCTGTAGAATGTGCGAATGGTATCCAGAATGTACTGGACTCCGTACTTCCTCTTCATGCGCTGCTTGCCGTTGTTTATCACAGACGCCAGGTACTGCACATGGGCTTTGAAAGAAAAGAAAAACACTTTTGTCATCTCTCCCACGTTTTTAGAAATGTCAAACAACAATGGAAAGTTGTACTGAAGAAGTGCAATCATTTAAAAAAACAGGGTAATAAAGGTTAGCTTAAAGCACAGATCCTCTTTTAATCCTTTCCACAGCCTGTACTTAAAACATTAATGTATTCTATCGCTGCTTTTAGCGTCCTCTGGCTCCTTTCAGTCATTCATACAAAAGGGACACAAACAGCTTCGGCGGACATGAAAAGGTTCATAGGTGTTTGCGCCTTACCCAGGCAAACAGAAAAATGGCTTTTAGTCCAGATGCGGAAATCAAATAGAAGGTGGTGGTGGAGTTGCTGTAGAAGTTGGCTGTTGCCCTCGTTGAAAACCTGCTCCAGCAGCAGCTGACAGGCCATCAAAACGTTCATGTCCATCATACTGACAGGAACCTGCAGGAGAGGAAGCATAGAGGAGGAGGGATTGTGTTAAAGTTTGTTTTCATATATTTTGATTTATCTGTGCACAAGGGTTTGTGTAGCATCTATGTTTTTAACACTTGAGGCTGAAGAAGTGTTATAATTGCATATTTGCATGTTGAGTGCATATTCAATACAAGTGTGTACCATGTGTGCTTCTGTCTTTGCCGCTCTCAAACATGGAAACCTTGTGTGACTATTGGGACATAGCTTCCTTACAGGACGCTCCACCTTAACGTCATATATTTCAAAATATCCTGTCACACTAAAAGCTGCACCAACGTAGCACCTGATTGGCTGCTGCCATCATAGATTCACATTAACACTGTGTGACAATGTAAACTTCTGAACTCAAACACATGTCATTCATTTTGAAGAAATCATTGCTGCCATACTGGATTAGGCCTACTGCACCTTTAGAGGGCTCAACAAATCAAAAAAAAAAACATGTTGCCCACAACAAAGCAAAGGAGACATGACATGGCTCAGCATCAAACACAGCTAGCATTGACATCACTGTGCCTACTATATATACAGCTTTCTCCTTAATTCCCAATATTAATGTTGCTACTAGAAATGCAGCAAAAAGCTAACAAGGTGGCTCGTTATGCCGGAGACCCACAAAGCAGTTTAGAAACTGACATTTATCAGCAAAAAAAAATATTACACAAAATATTACAACAGTGTCTCACAACTCATTGTGGTTTTCATGTCTGTCATATGATATGTCATTTTTCAATTTGGTTTTAATCTCCATATAATTTCCCCTAGATTTCAATTTCAGGCAACAGATTTTGAAGCTGATATTCTTTGTTTTCAGTCAAACTCTGCATACATTTCCCCACACAAGCATGTGATACTGTCATTTTTAAAAGAGCCACATCTATTTCAACAACAGCATACCCACTCATTTCACTGCAATTACACAGCAGAACTACAATGGATAAGGTCAAATATTCCCTTTCAGATGCTAATCCTTTCTTCTCGCAATTAGTTCCCACTTGCTAGAGCGAACCGGCATACAGGGCGCTTACTTTGCTGAGCATGGCTCCTATTGTGCTCGGCCCATGGCAGTGCAGCAGGCTCTCCTGATTGACAGGGTGATGACGAATCAGGTTCTTCACCATCAGCAGGAAGGCAGCGGTGCTGTTTTTCTCTAGTCTTCCCTCTAAAAGAAAAAAATAGGGCAAAACAACTTTTAAGATTTCCTGTGTAACCCACAGACGTATTTATGCATTACCAAGCATGCTACTGAGGTTATCGTATCTCAGGATGACTCATTGTGAGGATATTTGTCTCACTACTGTTTGTTCCATTTATCTCATTTAGTTCACATTAGACTTCTGTCTGTCTAGCACATCCTGTTTGTCCTTGCATCATGCATTGTGTGTAAACTCTGACTCGCTACCATTTAAAACGTCTTCTGACTCTGAACTGCACTGCAAAAATAACCAGGAACAACAACCCAGTTAGCCCTTAAAAATGCAGGAGATAATGTATTTATGATACTTAAATTTTGATATACCAAAATATAAATAAAAACCTGACCTGCGGACTTGTTCAGTGGCAGCAGCATAGCACCAGGGCCTCTGGGGGAGGTGAGCTCTGGTCCCACCAGGTCTGAGATCTCCTGACTGCCGTTGTGAACCTGCTCAGTCTCACATACCTGCTCAAGCAGGGGCAGCACAACCCCTATACCTCCCACCACGTTTACAACATCCTGCAGGAAAAAAATAAAATATATATATATATTTTTTGTAACCTTCAACAACGGGCAACCGCTCAAAAAGGAAGCAGCATGAGAGCATACAACGTGGGGACTGATTACACTGATCTGACACTTTTCACATCTAACCTTGATGTCCCAGTTCACTACCCTGTGTCCTGTAAACCTGCCATCATATTGGTGATTGGGCGACAGGTCCAGACATATCTGGCCCTTGAATGCCTGTCGAAAACATATGCACAAATATAAACAGGAATATTTTACTGCTGTTGTTGGTTATTCACATAATAAAAGCAGTGTACTGAAATGTGCAAGTGTGTGTGTGTGTTTCAGTGGGTCACCTGTGGAGTGTAGTAGAGCAGAAGCTTGCTGTTGAGATCAGACAACTCTCCCTCTGCTTTGAATAAGGACACGTGATTGGGGCCTGTGACGGAGAGCAGAAAAATAATGTCGGTTATTATGCAAACATGAGTTGGTTTACATGAAGAAGAAAAATACAGCAAACAACACTGGCATTGTAGCAAAGCGTGACTTACCTGCAGCATGCAGAGCTCTTGTCTGTGTCTGCTGCAGAGCTTCGTGACAGATGAAGGCGGTGCCCAGGAGCCCGTCCAGAGACGTGGGTGTTCCCCACTCTGTGTCTTGCAGTCCTGCTGGGATGGTGTGCACTGGGGAGTTTCCCATAGCCCCCCAGCGGCCACCGGCAAAGGTGGCGGGGAAGGACTGAGAGCGAAGGAGCGAAGGGCCATAGCTGGGGAAGGCAAACTCAGGCGATGGTTGGGACAACGAGGACATGAGCAGGTTGGGGGAGGTGGTGGTGGTAGTGGTCCGGTGGCCTGCAGATCCGATGCAGCAGGAGGTAAAAGGCTTTAGGAGTCAGGTGCAGGCGAGGGAGGGAAAGAGGAAGTTATATTAATAGAGGGGAACTACTCATGAGTAATACGTACATGGCCAGGACACATTAGATACCAGTTTCAGTTACCTCACTGAACGATGGAAAACGAAGCTGAGCAGTTTTACGCTGCTCTCCATCAATGTAGATGGTGACCAGGTTCTGACCAAATGGACGACGGCCTGGGATGTGGACTATAGCCACCGAATGCTGTGATGAGAAAGACATGAAAGAACACACACATTTCTACTGGTGACAACACACTGCTAATTTGGTGCTATACGTTTGGTGCTTACAAAGATGTATTGAGGAACTAGAGCAGTCTCATAGCTGACAGCTTTAATTTAACCAATATTGGTAGACCTCTAGCTGCTTATCTCTTCAAGAGGTACACTCTTCAATTTTTTATAGTAATTATGCTCCAAGGTTACAGGCCCAGACAGCACCCCTTAGTAAATTGATGTGTTATTTTATCCTTGATCAAATCTATTTTTATTTGGGGCAGGCTGAACGAGAACAAATGTTGGCCCAAATTCTAGCTGTCCTGTGTGTGTCCACACTTACCCAGCATGAGTCAGATAGTGGGTGCTCTGGCAGCGCAACAGCCATGTAGTCTTTCTTTGTGCAAACAGCCACCACCAGCACTCCCTCCATGGTGAAGAAGGCCTCCAACCCAGTTCCACTTGCTGTGAAAAAACTTCACACAAAAAAAAGACACATCCTGTCACACAAAAAGTGTACAATGCAGTCATATAAATGTAAAAGCTTGTAACTTCACTTCTCACAAATGTACCTGTAGAGCTGCTTCCTGCGTGGTCCCTTTCCCATGTCATGCTGAGACCCTGTACTAGAGGTGGCAGAGGATTTACGGTTGCTGGCGAACTCCATGTTGAGGCAGACCCAGGCGTGAAAGGCAAAACCGCTGCCTGGCCAGCGTTGGACCGTGGGCACCATGATACCAGCCATGGGGGGCGTAAGATCAAAGTACTGCAGGGCGCTATCCTGGCCTTCTCTGGCCGCCATGGCCGAGAGCACTTGAATGATGCGAGCGCAGTAGGGGTGCACTTTCCCCACCACTGCGCCATTGTCCTGATCCACCCTGAGCAGTCTGAGCAGGCTCTTCAGCTCCTCTGGTCTCAGACACAGGGAGCCCAGGTCCTGCAGGAGGCCCAGCAGGGTGTCTGCACACTGCCTGTCAAGATTCTGGGGCTGTGAGAGCACCTGCAGCAGAGCCCCCACCATGTCGGCCTCCACAGCCACGGTGCGACAGGATAAGGAGCCGCCGCAGACCGTAGCCAGCCATTGGGCCACCAGCAGCTGAAGGTCCCTCTGACCCGACAGGTCAGGCAGCCACTGCAGGAGCAGCAGCAAAGGCTGCTCGTTACTAATGCCGAGGTGATGGGCGTGGGCATGCTCGCCTTCCACTGCCTGGAGACAGAGAAGAATAAAGACAGTGCCAATAGAAAATAGGGATCAGACGTGGCCACATGGTCAATAATTTGCACCACAATTCAGATAGGAACAATGCCATCAATAAGTGCTAATTGACTTCTACTCTCTCTGCACTTAGTGGGGATAACAATGGAAATGAGTGTCTCACCATGTTCATCAGCTCCTGCAGAAGCCTTTTGGTGGGTTGACCTTGACTCTTTAGCACATCAAACAGCTGGGAGTAGCCAATCCTCTCCTTGAAAACCTCCTGAGGGGAAGGAGACAGAAATAGGCTGGAGAGAGCTGCTCCACATGGGATAACTAGTTGGCACACTAACATACATTGAAAGAATTATAATGAAATTTCCTAAATGAACGGAAAAAAAGCTTTCCTCATCAGGCTCTAATTTGTACTGGCTTTGTAGGCATCATAGTATGATATGCTTTATAATGTACAGAAGAATGAAGAATATATGATTTGACCATTGTGGATCACAAAGGACCTTACCTTAGCAGAGGGTGAGTTACTCATTATAGCTGTGAGGACTCCTAAGGCATGAACTGTAATACTGTCGGATCCTTTCACCAAAACCTACATCAAAATAATGATCGTGTTAAAAAAATGTTGACAACAAAAGCCAAAAAAAGTTGAACATTGTAACTGCACATGAACACAAATGAAAACAAATCAATTCTGAGCAAACCTTTCACCAAATGAATTAATGTTTATTCCACAGCGCAATTATTGGAGCACCCACCCAGTATAATCTAAAGTAAGTGCAGTGCTGGATCAGTCACTAAACAATCGCCTCTTTGTTAATTACTGATAAATCCCAGCATGCAAAAACCAAAGCCATCCACCAAGAAAAAAAGCCAATCCCCAACCATTGCTGAAAATTAGGCAACATCATTACCCCAGGACACGAGCCGGGTCTTTCACACAAGCACAGCCGGCAGAGCAGCCAAAATACGAGGAAAAGAAGGAAAGACATGCATTTCAAAAACAACCATTTCATGCACTGTGAAAAACAACACATGCTTATTCTTGCCTCGTGTTGTCAACAGGGAATTCAGCCTTTAATTACGCATGTGATATAAAATCAACACTCCCACACGAGCAAAGATTAATCCTCTCACTGATCATTTGAATCTTAACTTTTCAACAGGCACAAAACTAGCACCAGCTTGTACTTTCTTTTATTTCATGTTGCTCAAAATAACAGTAAATCACCAACAACACAGGCTGAAAGTGGATACTTCAGATGGACAGGTGTGACAGATTAAAAAGGGAACTCCAGACAACAATTATCACTTATAGCCAAACTAGCTGCTTTATTTACAAATGAGTGTAAGACAGACTTCCTGCCCAAAGCTTCCTGTTCAAATAGCTCAGAGCAGCTAACGAGTAGACAGAAGGCTGAGTTTCCTGCTGACAGACAAATATCAACACCAAGTGGGGAAAGTACCTGGTCCACTTCAACCTCTGAGAGTAAACATGTCGTGAGGTCAGACACAACCTCACGCTCCGGGCAACGCATGTTGCTCTGAAAGAGCTGCAGGACATACACACATAGGCACACACATACACATACAACACAAAAAGACAGACAATCAGACAAAAAAGGTCAGCTTTGATCCCGACCTGTCTCTAGCCGCAGCAGGACACATATCTTGTAGCCATGTGGGAAAAATACAAGCTGCAAGCTGATACATTTTTTCTGTTCACATGAAACAGCAGATGTGGAAATAGAAATGACAGGTGACAGAGCAGACAGACACATTTTTAGATGGACAGGTGTCTGACCTTGCTGTTTTGAACAAGCCTAAGTATGTGTTCAAAGCAGTTGTTGTTGAGGAACACCGCCTGCAGGACTGGCCTGTCAGAGCACTGCAGGATCTCAGGAACAGCAGCTAAAATTGACAACAAGGAGGATGTTGACATGCCGGGAAAATTGATAATTTGGCCTTCATAGATTGAGAGAGATAAATCAAAAGGAATGCTGTACGCTAAACTAGATTTGAGACCGAGTGGACAAGATCTTACTTAGCATTTGTCTCTGGAGGGAGAGCAGGCTGTCTTCCCAGCTCTGCCTCTCTAGCTGCTCACTGATTAGTGGACGGTTCCAGTTGAGGAGCTGGAAGTAGCTCTCCAGGATCGTCTGGATCTCCACCTGCCGCTCCGCAGGGCTGCTGGAATGCAGGAGGTGGATCATTGTGGTCAGGCACTGCAGGGTCAGCCGTGTGAGCCCTGTGCTCTTGGGTTCAGGGGAGGTCCGGTAGCACCAAGCTCGTAGAACGGCGAACAGGTCATCAACAGAGTGAGGGGTGATGGAAAGAAGGCCATTTTCCTGGAAAATACATGGACAAAGTCACCTCCCTGTCATCAGTTGTAATCTGCATGTGTAGTGTTCTCACAATAATCAATGTTGAAGAGGACAGCAGACCTTTCCTCCACTGATGACAGCACCCTGGAGATGAATGAATCGGAGTGTGAGGAGCTCTGGGATCTGCTCGCCTTCCTGGAGACTTTCTGTGAACATGTATTCAAGCCAAGGAACAACGTCATGCAAATCCGGCTTTCAAATAACCACAATACAGAAAACAGTAGCACAGTGCTATCAAAATATAATTTTGGTTTGTAAAATTAAGAAAAATAAGAATGTCAAATGGTCATAGTATAATGGCTGAGCAAAAGCCTACCCGATAATAACACCTCCGTCATTCAGAGTTAGGTGAAAAAAGAACTGCTAAGGTCTTGCTAATTGGCTAGGTATTACACAATTAGCTCTTAACATTTCTAATTAAAGCATGCTTTTAAAGTTTAATCCTCCTCAAATTTGGACATACTGAAATTTGCCAAAGCTGTGATTTCCCACATGGCTTATAGATTAGTGCTCGCTGATCAAATGGGCTTTTATAATTAGAAATGCTTGTACTCTGGCGATTGAAACCTGATAATTAGATGCTGAACAATTTAGTTTTTTTAGCCAAAACCCAACCCTCTGACTGACTGGACTGACCAGTTATTTTTAATTTCAAGCAAAATGGCAAAGAATGATTAACTAGCAGTTTTGGAGAAACTGAAAGGTCACGGTATTTCATGTCAAAGATGACAGAACTAAGCTGTGTTTAGTCAGTGGTGGGAACGGTTTGATTCTTGTGGTATGTGAGGTCTGACAGAGATCACAGTGAAATAGCAGACGCGGAGCGTCTCACCATGGAAGAGAGCAGGCAGCTCCTCTGGCAAGACCAGCGGGGAAAACTTATACTTGTTCCTCTCCAGCGAGCTCACCACCTCCCTGCAACACACAAAGCCTAGAGTCACCGCACTGACTCACATCACGCCTAGTCAGTCAAGGACTGCCAAGAATACTGCCGGCACTAACAAGATTTGACTTCAAGGCTTGGAGGCGACAAGCAAGGGTGGTTACACATCACACAACTGTTGGACAAGATGTTAAATGCACATGATAGTGTACGGGCATTGTGATTAAATTCAACCTCCCACACATTCACACGGGGAATCTCCAGGGGGAAGCAGCACAAACTCACCCTGCCAGGCGTCTCCTCCACGTCTGATAAGGGTCAAACAGGCTCTCAAACAGCACGAGTCCATACTGCACAACCATCTGCAGAGAAGACTGCTCCCCTTGCCCCTTCTTAAGCTGTATAAAATAAAAGGTTTGGACCCACGTTCACGTATAACTCATCACCAGCACAGATACACCTGTCTTTGACATTCTTCATGCAAGAAATACAACACATTCCAGTACATTGAACAGAAGACCGACTACACACCCATTTCTCTTTTCAGTGTAAACTAGTTCTGTAACTTTTGTGTCAGGATCTTACTGTAAACAGGTTGCATTCTGTGTAGGTTCACTGTGTGTCAAATGTCTGCTCAGTTTGGCTTCAAGGGCACTAAATAATCTTTTTAAGATTAAAATACGGAGCATGCAGTGGAGCCAAGCCCTGATATAAAGCTACAGTTTATAAGGGCCTTACCTGATCCAAACAGAAATTCAAAAGCTTGATGGTTTCAAAAACAAAATCAGGGGTCTTCTCTGGGTCGATGTTCTCCATATTCCTAGAAGTAGAGAGAAACTTGTGCAATTGAGTGTTAAGAAAATCTGCCTGATGCTAAACCAATATGATAATTTTAGGCACAAAATGGCACAGCATGTCCATGTGAGGGACAACTTCCTGATGGAGTTGCAGCCTGTTTGCACAACCTGCATTGCAGTTTAATAATTTAATTCCAACTGTAATTCATCTGGTTCCCTTTTTCACCATTGCCTCTTTTGTTAATCAGTAATGATAACATTTTAAATAAAGGAAATTGATACCTAATTTTATTCCTTCTCAGGTAAATATTTATTTACAAAACGGTAGTCCCTTTGGTCTCTAGTAACTGCCTGAATATATTTTTACTATAAACAGTACTACGACGAGGCATATACACAGCAGGCTGGACCCTCACCTGCAGATAATGATGAAGAATTTGATGAGGAGCAGGGGGTGAGGGCTGGTGCTGTTGGGCTCAGCAGCGTCGGAGAGGTGCTCCGGACTCTGCCATAGCTGGCTGCCGAGGAACACCAGGACCTCCCTGGGGAGCAAGGGCACCTCGGAGCTGCACTCCTCCGGCCTGGAAGATGGGAGAGGAAGATGTGGGAAGAGAGGGGATGGGAGGCAATACAAAGAGGCAAAGGACGTTGTAATAGGGGCTGCGTTTACACATAACACAAACATGTCAAAATGGTATCGCTACAGCAGGTCAGAGTTCATCTTGCTTTGGGGAATAACAACTTGTGGGAGCTTGAGGCAATGCAGTTTGTTACTACGACTCACCTCCGAGGCTCCAGTGAATGCACATCAATGAGCCTCTCAAAGGACGCCACGAATGCCTCCAACCACTGCTGCAGATAGCCCACGTCTTTCTGCAGGAGGGAGGAGAGAGGGCATGAGCGAAGAAAGAAGCCTTTACACCTTCAGGCACATTATATGCAACATGCAGCGTTAGTAAAGAATAGTGTATGTGACACGTGTGCATGGTTACACCAAAAATATCAATGAAATATGTTTTTGCTTGTGCTCAGTTGTTGTGCTACTGTGAAAAAACATTTAACTGTGAAACACTGTGGCTGAAAACATGGCACTGACTAAACCTTTTGACCTGTTTTTGTAACAGGATGTTGCAAAGAGAGGAACACATGAGCCAATGCTTTCCTTTTTCAAAACAGGGAGGTAAAAAAAAAAAGGTCCATTTCAGTCATAAGTTCCCAACATTAAGTAAACTCAGTATACAGCAGCCCACATACAATAACAACTTCTCATTGTCATCAACATTCCTGTGTATAGTATAATACAAGATGGTTTCAATGATGTGAGTGTGTTTACATACACACAGTCGTTATCACAGCTTAAATCAGCATATCCTGCCACTCTTCCCTCCTTACATCGCTCTCACTGTCACATAGACCAAATAACACAAATGTCACACGGGTCAACTTTAAACTGAATTATTTCATATAAATCTTTATATAAAGCCAGATTTAAAAGTCCAGGCTGGTGGTGCTACTCATGGGAACCCAGTGTTTCAAAAAACTAATTCCGAAAACCCAAGACACCTCAAAATGTTCTTTGATGTACCGTGTGATGCAGTACGCACAAAGCCACAGTTTCTGATATATGAGCCAGCATTTGTAGAGCAGGCAACATGAGGGAAGAGTTGTTTCAGACTGACTGACTCGTTGTACAAAAATAACATACAGTACAGCAAAAAGCACAACAATAAATCAGGTACTTCGCCTAAGCCAACAGGCAAATAGGTAAAAGAAAAATGTGTAGTGTGCTGCAGTATAGTGCTCCTACTGTAACTGTAACTCATTGCATGTTTAATATGTAGCTAATAATCACGGTTCCTCTAGAGAAATGGAAATCTAATGTAGTTGACCCTGAGCCAGTTTCTAATGCTGCATTAAAGTAAAATGTACATTACCAACTGGCATTGGGTTATGAGCCAGTCCATCTCTCATTGTATGTGGCTGAGCAGGGTGCCAGGTTCTTGTGAACCCAGTCTCAGATGAGCCTTCAGTGCCGTCTCCAGCCAGCAGCTCAGAAGCTGCACACCGCTCTTAAACCAGCACAAGCATCAGACTCGCTCCTTTCTGGTCCTTCGAACGTCAAACGAGCAACCAGGAAATGACATGTCACTTTAACCGTAGCTTATTTCCTTCATACTCCTCGTCAAACCCTTTCCTCTTTTGTTTGTTGTTGTGAGCAGATAGGAGGGGGGCCTCTATAAAAAAAAAAATCCTAAAAACGCTTCCTAAATTTAACACAGCAAAAAGGTGATGCAGGAGAAACACTGAAACAGCTCTAGTTGGAATAGTTGTCACTGACTGAGCCACTGAACTATGACAAGTTGAAGCAGTGAATGTCATCATTTACAGAATAATGTATACTGGACACTCAGTCCAAATACCTTTACCATGTCATCAAATGCTTTATATACAAATTCTGATTAGCCAGCTATTGAAAAAATAACAACAAAATGATGTAAATCATACACATAACAAATCAAATCTCTGCACGCACTCTGTGAAAACAGGAAACCTAACCGAACAACCTATTGTGTTGTGCCGCCAACATCTGGACAATCAGGTATTTGAGCTTTTACTAGGAGAGGCAAGGACATACTTGCAACACCCCTTCAGCTTTGTTTTACTTTTCAATAAACGATTCAGTGACTGAATGACTGAATCCTCCCTAACATTACTCACGGTGCAATAACAAGACATAATAAGTTTTTTTTTCTTAATCATCAAGCGCAGTTGATGATACGTCATCAATTCTAATTCTGTCTACTGGGAATCAGAATGTACAAAGGAACACAACAATAGAGCTCAATTAAGTGACGCAATTCGGAATTTATACTTTTACAAATTGTATGATATGACGACAGCCTTCGTTAGCCGGGTCAGCGTGTGGCAGTAATTGTTTTCATGTAGTGAGTCTGTGTGTATGTGTCATGAGAAAATATGTTCCTGGAGACACCTACTTTAGTGAAAACTAAGCGGTTTTGGGTAATGTTACAGGTGTAAATTGTCACAAATCGGCTCAGGAAACATGGGGTTATACTTAAAACCAAAAATAGTTTCTTAAACTAAGGTAACTCAAATGAGCAACGGAGTGTGTAGATCAGCAATGTCAGCAAATGAAGGCAGTGCATGGATGGTTGGCCTACTGCCACTGCATATGCCATGAAGGTGGAGCTGTAGAAAGACAAAAAGAGATGACTTTTACGGCCTAGAAAGCCCAGGTGAGCGTAATCAAGCTAACGACCGGGCCAACTGCCTGCTGAGGTTGGCCAGGGCCGCCTCTGAGATAGTGGGAGAGGTTCCCTAGTTTTTACACTGAGTATGAATACATGTAGCAAGTAAGCTGTGCTATCTAGTTTTACGTAAAAGGGAGTATCATTTATTTCTGTTCCCTGTCGAGCAAAGTAGCTTTGTCGTGTTCACTCAAGCTGAATTGTGTGACTGCACCGCTAGCTCTTTTTTTTTTTTTTTACAATAAAAAAGATTAGATCACAGATAGGAAGTGAATCTGGTTTGCTAATGAGAAGTAATACCAGGGGGAAATACATTACATTTGTCTGCAGTGAAATTGGTTCAGACACCAGTTAAAACCCTTCTTTATGTCTGCACCCTTCACCTCAACATTATTCTTTACAAAATGTATCAACACCGCAGAAGAAATATACACACTTTCAGTTGTATTAACTTCTTTCCCTAAACATTGTCCAGATCAACTAGCTCAAGGATTTGTTCAATAAAGACACGATTAAAACTGATGTCACAAACCACCAAATGACCCCTATAAACGGTGTCTCATTTATCCGTTTTCTCTGCACATGGCCAAGCAGCTGTGCCGCTCTCTGCTGCTTGGCATTCTGCTTCGCTCCAGCTTCCTGCACAAGTGAAGGCAAAGAGCACTTTGATTTTCCTGGTTGGCCCTTCTGTTGGTAAACAGGGGAGATCGAGGCACACAAGGGACTTCAATGTCAAGGCTCACAGCACCGTCAGAGTGAGCTGCAGGGATGGCTGTTGTCATTGCATCTCTCATTTGGACGTGAATCATATGTGATCAGTAGCTGGGACAAATAAACAGTAAGGTGACTGACAGCATGACGACAAAAGCCAAGAAATATCTTGTTTATTGTATATGTATATAAGTATGAAGAGCTACGTGAAACCGGAGTCAAATTCCATGTATGTGTAAACACACATGGCCAATAAAGCTGATTCTGATTCTCTTCATAGCAAGCAGATTTCCCAGCTGTGTGAATGGGGGGCGGTCGGGTTGTTGTTACTGTGGTCCATCTCTACGGCAACAGGCTTCAATTAGTCCCTCTAACGGTCTCTCTAGCTAATAATCACAGGATAGTCACACACTATTTCTGTACCAACACAAACATGCTGCTTCATTTCTGTAGTTTACCTCAGTGTGTCAGTTATTTCTCGCCAGTAGACACTGTGTTGACCACCGGAGCTTATTAAACATAAAGACTTTCTCACTGCATCACCGAGTCTTATGTCCTGCTAACTTAAACATTTTCAAAAATGCCCCAACAGTGCATTTTAATTTACTCCCAAATTATTAATTTACTTTCCAAATGAAGGAATAAAAGACCAATCGCACAAATGAAAAGCTGCAACGTAGGATTGTTTTAATTTGTTGCTGAAAAATTACTAAACCAATTGATCAATTATTATAATAGTTGGGATTAATTTGCTGTAACGTGACTAATTTATTAATCAACTAATTGTTTCAGCGCTAGATGAATGTTGCATGAAGCATTTAGCGAGTTATTGTTGTATATTTACATTGTCAATACATTTGATTTAGGTCTAAGATAAACGATGTCTATGGTGATATAATCCATACAGTGTTGTCTCGACTATAATAATATTATATTATTATATATAGTAGACAAAATAATCAACTCTGATCAATAAAGAAACACTTAACTATAAATTAATCTTTCATTGCCTGCCTGTTTGGTAATTCTTCAAGAAAATGTTGGGAATACTTAAGTAAAAAGATGCTTCTACTCTATATCACAATGACTTTTCACTTCTGAATCTCAGCTTATTTTAAAATCTTGCAAGGGGTGTGTCATTTCTTGCATAATTGTAGGAAGCAGAGCTCCTTTATCACCGACAAGCCTGAGCACGTTTTGCTTTCTTATTGCAAATGCAGAACGATGGCTGACATACTGCCTGTACTCAAGCATGTTGGAATCATCTGTTAGGATTCGACCGGCTTTATTCTGTTCTGTAACTCCCATAATCTAATTGCCTAATGAGTTTACCACTTAAACGAAGATGCTGCCAGGATACAGAGGCTGATGATTGCAGGAAAAACCTTGAAACAAGCATGACACCAATACATGAAGACAATTGAGGAAAACCTGTTATCAACAGCGACATACAAGACTGAGATATTTACAACTGCCAGGGTGTGTTTGTTGTCCATCAAACAGTGTAAGGCCATTGCCACTACAAGTAAAGGATTGTTTGCAACACTAACAAAAAGCCTTATTCACTTGTGAGCAAGGCTGCTGTAATCCTGTAATTTCCCCACTGCGGGACTAATAAAGGATTATCTTATTTTATCTTATCTTATCTTATCTTATGAAACAGAGCTAAGATCTCTTGACCACTTTGACTCACTTGCAAAAGTCTAAACTTTCCTTGATGTGCGAGATGGGATGTGTTGTGTCCAATTAAAAAAAGACACGTCTGTGCCAATTTGACTAACAGGCAGACAACAAAAACATTGTGTTAATTTCTGTAGGAGCGGCAGGTGATTGTTCCCTGAAGTGGTTCGGCTGCCTTTTTGCCACCGCCTATTGTGTTCCTCTGAGTCACATAAGGTGGTGGCGTTACATACTGACAGGCTCAGTTAAAACCCTCGCCTCTGCCATCTTTTACCGCAGCTTGTCAATAAGGGCAGGTCATTTGCACACATGCAAAATCTACACGAACGCTTGCATAGCTATGTGCCATTCACTGGTGGGAAATGTGTAAAGAAAAAAAAATAGTCAACTTTGTTCCTTTGGCCTTGAGGTCAACTAATGAGGACTAATTAAGAGCCAAGAAGCAGCTAAATAAGGAAGTGAAAATAGAGATGCTAGACAGCTGTCACAGTCAGATTCAAGGGCCCACACACACACACACACACACACACACACACACACACCACGAATGACTCTCTCTCATGGTTTAATTGTGACAGAGGCAACAACTATTTTTTTTTTTACTTGCTTTTGTCTCCGGAGAAGTAACAGGGTGGATCTGAAACACACCAAATGACCTCTTTGATAGTAAATGATGCAAGAGGTGTTTCACTGATGCATTTCAATAAGTGTGCAGTTATTCAAGCTTTGACCTCACCCTTAATTTAAGCATTTAATAGAGAAGTGTAAGGAAAACGGTCCTCATCAAGGTTTAGACATTTCCTTGTCAAGAAACCTGCCCCTTACTTCCACTGTGATAATAAGAGCTCAGCCTTCATGCCCCACAGTGAACATACAGTGCATGTAAACTTGGAAAGAAGTCTCATCCTGTTTTCTCTGTCCTCGGGCGTGGGAGCAGATTGCAAATACATTAAATAGTAATCATTAATGTATTCACAGCCAAACTGTCTTTCTCCTTCAAGAGGACACATGGCATGAAATCATGTGCAATATAGTTTAACTATTAATTTGTTTCATCGTTATTACTGAGATTTAATGGAATAAGCTGCAGTCACACTCACAGAGGGCAACAGACCAAAATATCACATAAAACAATGTAACACGCCATTGACAATATTGCCAAATTAGTTTTCACATCAATATGTTTTTTTTTTTTGTTCCGTAATATTAGATACATATTTAATATTGGTAGGCCTAGAGTAATAGGCATTGTGCTGCTGGCACCAAGTCAAAAGCTTATGTTTCAGTTGTTCTGTGAGACTATTTTCCTGAACAATAACATTATTCCCACTATGGTTTGCATGTGACACGCTTAACTCAGAAACAGGAAGTAGCCTCAGTGACACCTGCGTCGCAGGTAGGCTGCAGACTCAAACACGCTTCATGAATTGGGCTAATCTGCTTCAAATAGCCTCCCAGCATTTCTTGTGTTACCGCTTTCAATAACGTCAAAGGCTCAGAGACACTGATGAGCTGTAATGGCTCTAGAAGCCGAACCAGTCGCTAAAATAACAGCTGCTGTGCAAACATAAGCGACTTCCTCGTGTAACCGTTTACCACAAACGACAGTCATGGCTGAAGTAACACACACGCACACTATAGTCATGTGTTTTATCGGGTCATGTTACAAACTGTGGGACCTGCTGGCTGCAACAGGTGTCCCCGCAGGTCGCCCACACTCACCTTTGTGTAATATAACATCCACAGCTCGTACAGCCTTTCCTTCGATGCCATCCCTCCGCCTTTGTGGTTGCTCATATCTCCCGTTTGTTGTGTTAAATCGTGAAACTGGCAAGCTTGGTCAAAGCAAGGGCTGTTTGAAGTTGTTTCCTAAAGGCAGGAGGACGCGGCACGCTCCTGTGAACCATTCCTGCAAATCCAGGCGCAATAATCCACGCCAAAAGTGCTTTCGGCGCGCAAAGTTATCAGAGTGGCAGAGAAAAGCGACACATGACAGGTTTGAGTTGTGGCCACGGCGCGATCGCTGTCGAAATTATAAAACCAGGAACAAAATTGCGTGGAAATGCATGTCTGGAGGAACACCCATGTCCGCATTTAGAGCGAGCTTGTTGCTGTATGCTTCCTATTGGAGAGAGTTCCCACGGAAGCGACAGATGCCATCAAGACCAAGAGATGACTGCGCTGTCCCTGTGAATTCAGCAGCGATGTACAGTCCTGTGTGATGATGAGCAGCAGCACATTGACTTCAACTAGTGTCTGGCTCTGTAACAAGACATACAGTGAGGAGTTGACTGTAGATCATGCTCACAGGTAGGCTGGTATTCTTAAAGACACACGCACACGTAAACACAGTGACAGCCTCCTGCAGGACTCCTGTGTGACTAATTGACTGAGGGAAGTTTAAGTCCAGCTACATGCATTAAACAAAAACATACAGCAAGCAAGGTTACTGAACATTAGACACACACACACACACGCGCACACGCACACGCACACACTGCACTTCAATCTGTAAGGACTACTCGTAATGTGTTCAGGTGCTGTAATAAATGATTACTGCACAAGTTTGATTGAATTCCAGAAGATCAATGACCTTGTGAACATTGAGAGACCTACATTGGAACAATTGAGCGATACTGGAAGTAAAATATAGGAATATTTTATTTTTATTTTTATTAGTATATGATTGTATATATCTTTCATCCCTGCTGTTTTTATATATTGTTTTTTTGTCTGTAAATTGCTGCTACTCTACACCAAATTTCCCCTTGGGGATTAATAAAGTATATATTCATTCATTCATTCATAATTAAACTATACAGTTAAAGTGTAACATGATGTGCAGTAGAAATGTAAAGAATAATGAAAAGTGTTCATTTTGAAGAATGCCATTGTATTGTTGATTCAAATAACATAGACTTTTTTTCTTCTTAGTCTAACACAGCATCATATTTAATTAGTTTATCATATTTGTTTGCTATTTTCAGCATATATTTTTGGATGTAAAACACCTTGTAAAATGTTAGTTGGATTGAATTGTACCAAACAAGAGAAATGCACTCCGATGGTAGACTATGTAATCTATAACCTTAGTAAATTTGTCTCTTGATGAACTACTAACAAGACTACATATGGGTACGGTATTGATACCAATACGGTATTGTTATGATCTTAAACTGTGTTCGGACCTTTAACACAATCAGGTTTGTGTTGTCGCACACTTGGTCATGAGAAGGATGGACACCGTGAAGGCAGCTGTATTACCATGGCGATGGCCTACATTCCTAAACAGGACCTGACCGTGTGACCATCAACAGGCGGCACAGTGTGCCAGTCCATATGTATCCCCTTAATCTATAGGCCGGCTAATAGTATGTATGTTTAAATACTAATCAAAATAGCATACAAGCTGCTGAAAGTTAGACCAATTCAAGTAGCAGCCCTATTCCACCTGCCGAGACATCAGATTAGATTAGATTAGATATTCCGCAGTGGGGACATTTGCAGGATTACAGCAGCAACGGATAAAGTGCACAGAGACATACATAACTATGCAACTATCCAACACAGACCCCAACACAATTGGTCTATGTTTAAATTGAAATATGGAAAATCTCCTTATCCCTAAATAGGAATTAGCTTTTGTAAAATATTCAAATGTGATCAATGTAATTCATTATATTGAAGAGCTTGGTCGACCCTAACAATATCACATGATTAGGCAGCGGGCCTCTGCCGCCATCGATGTGCTCGGCGGTCGGTTGCACGTCCTCAGTCAGGACCGTGAGTGGATTTCAGAGCGCACTGAGCGGCGTGTCGCGCTAGAAATAGAGATAGACATGGAGCGAAATGTTGGGTCGCTGCAGGAGCAGGCCCTGAAGAGAAAGGAGAGGCTGAAAGCTTTAAGAGATAAACAACTATATGTGAGTGTCTTGTCTGCTGATGCCTGGTTTCTTCCATGGCCGACATCATAGACAGTTTGGTTGGTTAGCTAGCGTTAGCCGATTTAGCTTGTAGCTAACAACGTTAGCATGTTTCTGTAGTGAGCAAATCCATCGCAACTTTATTTTGTGGCTTTGTTGTGGTCCTGTTAGAGGATGTGGGTTTGGATATTTATTTAAAATGTAATGTATTTCACTTCAATGTGTAATTATTATAGTGTGTTTGCAGTTGGAGCTCTGCTTTGCTTGTGAAGCTATTTTTTGACGCTAACTTATTTTTTTAATTTCTCAGAGAGACTATAACAAAGTGATTGAAGCGCTACTCAATAATATTATGTTTTAATATCTTAGATATCTCTTTTAAATGAGTGAGAACTATAGAAGAGTGTATAAGTGACACCACAGTGAAACACACTCCTCTGGCTGAATATGATCAGCTTCAACTGAAGTGGTCAGGAAAGACATGTGTGTTACACTAACAGGATCAATGAGCTTATAGATCTGCAGGGAAATACTATAACCAAACTCATGGTTATTATTATCTCAGCAATGCACTTGGTGGGGTTTACTATCCACATATCAATTCGTATTCTTCTTCACTCCAGACAGATGTATTTCCTTGTATTTTGGTTGATGTTCAGCACTACATTTAATAGATGGGGCCTCAATATCTCGCAGAGGTAAAGGATAGGAAGTGGCTGCAGGGAAGAGAGAGACTATGCAAAATTGTGTCTGCTTCCTGAAAGTGATCAGAATAATTTGATTGAAAAGAGAAAGTGTCTGTTCACAGTTTCTCTGAAATGCATCAGAAGTATAGGGCTGCCATTCGCTGTAAAGGTCTTAGTATATAATGGGACACAGAGATATTTTTCAGATGGGGACATTGAGGAAATAGGTCAAAATAATCAAAGTCTGACGATATCAGGGAACCTCCACTGAACGGTAGTTTCTTAAGAATATAACATCTATTTTTCAACTTATTTAATAAAGGTATTGTATTAAATCAAGCTGTTTCAAGCGCTTTCTACACATGCCAACATGCCTTTTTAAAAAGAGGATTAGAATAAAGTACGGGGAAACTCGGTTGCACGAAAGATGAAAAACTGTATCTGTAGAATGTATATTTTAAAGTAGGACTCAAACGCAGCAAAACAACAAAAATACCAGCACGACTACCACACTATACCGTGTAATTTTAATGTATGTGTAAGAAGTGTTTGAGAAGTTATCTTTTCATTTAGCCTAAATCAAAATGACATGAGCAAAATTCTCCAATAAACGGCTATACAAATGTCACCTTTACATTACACAGTTATTCTCTGGCTCCATTTTTGTCTGTTTCAATTCTGGATATGAATTCTTCTTGCAACGGGAAACTGTGTTCAATGTGCAAGCCACTGTGTTTGCAGTTAGACCAGAGTGTTTTGCTAAGCTTGTGTTTAGCAGTGGCATACTGGGCTTAACTAACACTACCTGATAAATGACTGTTGACATTCCTGAAGCTGGGGGTTGTTTTCCTTTTGTACTACACTTCAAGAATGAGTCAGTCCCCTGAATTGTTCTAGCCGGTGGACAGGAAGCATCTTCAGGAAAATGGGAGATGGGAGGGGTTCAATGTCCTTTCTCAATTTTCACTTGGGGTCAATATCATTTTGTTCTGCAATTCTGGATGCCTATTTTAACATTTATTTACCCGTTATTGTAATGATGGCATGTTGATTTTAACAGGGGAACGAGCAGGAAGACGGGGAGCCAGAGATCAAAAAGGCTTCACTGGAGGAGACTACTGAAGAAAGGCACAGGTTGGTTCATCACACTCTACACATAAATGTTTTTTATTATTTTTAACTCAATTATTTATTAAACCCTGTCCTTATTTCTTCAACTTTTAGTCTCTCTTGCTCACCCCTTCAGCTGAGTTTGTTAAAGCTGCTCAAACGGAACTGAAACTGATAAGACCGCACACCATCAGAGCGTTTATCTACCCTTTATCTGATCGCCATCTTCTTGTAACACTGTATTGCATGTCTCAGTGCAGGTCATGAGATGCAGTGTTTACACTGGGCTGGATCACAGCCTCCTGCTATTAGCTGCTCAAATATCCTGCAGCTTACTCAACCTTGTGTGTTAGCCGGTTTGAAGGAGCAGCCATCTTTCCTGTCCTACAGGACCTTTTCTCCATTGTTTGTATTTAATGACGGCACTGAGGGAGTGCCGCTGTACTTCCTCCAGTCCAACAGGACAGATCTCTCTCGTGAGCATGAACATAGCTGCAGACTTCAATGCTTAATTTGGACATTTGTCAGTGACGCAAAAAGTTTACTCAAGTTCAAAGTTGTACTCTGCCAATGCTTTGCTAAATCAATATGCACATGTGTAGCAGGGTGTGTAATATATCTTGTATTAATATTTTATAGGACATCAAATTTCCACACAATCAACATGTTTACCTTTTTAAAGTTGTTGCTACTCAAATGAATGATCCACAAGAAGACAGTAGAACTTGGCCAGAGAGTTTTTCAGCTTCCTGTGTTTTATCATACATTCCTCCAAACATCTTCCACCAATGGGCACCATGCAGCTTTTCCTGTTACATCTTGTTAGCTGTTGTTGGGGCTTCTGTTTTTTTATTTTAAGATGGACCGATAGGGAAGTCACTTTAAAATTCTAGGATATGGCAAATAACATTCAAGGAAGTTCAAAAGCCTCTTAAATATTGATATGACACGCTAGCTTTAACAATCTCTTTGCCTCATGTGTAAATAAAAAGGCAGCTTGTTTTTGGAAGACTGTTGTGCTCTGGTGAACGGAGCAGGTAGCTTGATATCAGTGTAAACATTTGAACACTGCTGCACTCGCTCCTCAGCCACAGTTCACTCTAAACATTTTGAGAGAGCCACACTTGGTTGGGTCTGTGCTCTGAATCTATCACTGGCTCTCTTTGATGCCACAGTGTTCTTGAAGTAGAAACTTGTAAACACACTTTAAAGATTTGGATGCATCAAACTAAGAGACAGTTAAGGAAAAAAGTTATGTCAAACTTAGCAGGCAGAAAATGTACTCGTACAGTCTGTATATCCAGTTTTTGGTTGGGCTAGTGTTGGAAAATGTTTCAGTCTCTGGTGGACGTTAATGGTTGCATCAAATAAAAAAATATATATTTAGACTACCATTACTTTTCCATGATAAGGGATCCTAATCCTCAAATTATGTTTATTAATGTTATGGTTGGTGACCCCTTGATCTTCCGTTTCGTTCTACAGTTTCCACCAAAAATTTCCACATCATTAGGTCCCAAGAGGACCTTTTGTCTATTTTATATATTCACACCATCTTCAGGCCTAATGATTTCTTCTAATTTTTTCTTTTTTTTTACAAAAGATGCCTGCAATAATTCAATAGTGAATGACATACATGGCTTTCAGATGATGAAACTTGTTGATTTTGGTAATTCTCTGGCCTTTGCAAAAGTGCCACTCTTCTACAAAAATCACACGATGCATTGCATGATGCAGCCCAATTGCAACAAAGCAATAGTGAATAAATAATAGCTAAGAGAGTGCTGGGCACATACATGCTACCTGGAAGAAGAACTCTTCAAATGTGTTGATTTAATTTGTGTCAACTTTATTTATTTATCACATTATGACCTATTGAAGGCTGATTAATGACAGCCTGTACTTAGTACTGGATGGATGCCTTCTGGCTACTTTAAGCTAAGAAACTTGCTGTCAGGGCATCTGGACTTTGTAATGCTGTGGAACTTAAGTTGGCAAAATTATTGAAATCTTTAAATTACATTTTTAGGTGTTTTTTGACAGCAATCGTTGCACTTTCCTTCTGTTTATTTAATTCATTTTATTAATTATATAGACTCGGTTCATATCACATTCATATTTGGTTTTTACTTCAGATGTATGTAATATGTCTAAAAATCCCACATTTTATTATTCAATTAATTCCATTTTAAGGATGAGATGGATAGAAATACATGTTCCTCTTTAGGAGACTTTCAGGAGGCATAGAACTAGATGTGTGAAGTAAGAGCATGACTAGCATTCCTGCCCATACCCATACAAGGCATCAGTCTGTCTGTTGGCAGCAGGGGTTTGATGAATGTATCAAGAGTGTTTCCTCGAGCCTCATCACAAATCCATGTTAAGCTCAGCAGCTGATAACGCTCTTGGTCAGACAATAGTTTACCTCTGCCTCTGGATTTACATGTGTATAATCTGCAGAGATGTGAGGGAATCTTTCCAAGAATTCCTCCGTGCAGAGACGTGATGAAAGACTGAGTAATTCAACATCAAGGACAGCATTCCTCAGCTGTTTGCTGCTCTCCGCAAGTCTGTCCTTTAGGAGCAGGTGGAACATGTTAATCAGACGTGCTCATAGGAATAAAGAGGGACATTATACCCGACCTCCTCTACACACTAGATGTGCAGCTGTGAAGGGTTTGCAGATGGTCTTTTATGCTCCCTAATCTTTGGTGGATTATATTTGTCTACACTGCCACCTCCTGGACGGTCACGGTTGATGACTGATAATCGTGATTTCTGTCCTCAGAGAGCTGAAGCTGAGGAATTACACCCCAGAGGATGAAGAGCTGAAGGGGAGGCAGGTGCCCAAGGCAAAACCTGCATCAGGTGAGAACTTTTCGATCACAAACAAGCTTTGAATGACATGAACTCGGGTGATTTTAATGTTACTTTGCTGTAGAGTACTGTACATATCACATTGCCTCTAGGAAGGTCATAGCACATGGTGAGCGGCTCAACGCTGCCCTTGACCACAGACTCCTGCTGCCAATATCATTGATGAAAGATGATGGATATTCTTTGTTTGCAGTGGAGGATAAAGTAAAAGACCAGTTGGAGGCAGCTAATACAGAGCCCATCATTGAAGAAGTGGTGAGTACCCCATTCTGTATAGATGTGATTTATTTTGTTGAAGAAACATAGTAGTTGCTTTATTCAGCTGTTTTCTTACCTCAGGATTTGGCCAACCTCGCCCCGAGAAAACCAGACTGGTAAGACGTTTTTGAAAATGATTTTGCAACCTGTATGGCGCATACAATCTTGGTATTATTAAAGATTTGTTTCTGACACGCATGTCTTTTCATTGTGACTCTGAATCTAGGGATCTAAAGCGTGATGTTGCAAAGAAACTGGAGAAGATGGAGAGGAGAACACAGAGAGCGATCGCCGAGCTCATCAGTTAGTATTTCCTATTTCATGTTTTTGCGTTTTATCCCCAACTTCTCCTGACACCACAGAGACGAGCATGTCTGAGCCAGGCGGCAATTATTAGGCTAATTGCTTTGCGGTTTGAAGCCATCTGATGGCATCAATGGTGCGATTCCTCCACTGATGTGTGAACCAGATTCTAATAATAGGCATGCACTTTCATGGAAAACACAAAACTGGTTTAAATGTAAAGTAGTTTTTTTCCCCTTCCGTTTAATGTGACAGTTTTGTTTCCTCAAAATGACCCAATTAGTAGGTTTGTAGTGGCACGTTAACAGCAGTCATTTATTTCAGTTGGGATTTAACTGTCTGTGCATTTGGATGTGAATTAAAACATGGCAGTGGGCTGAATTTACTGTAAAAATAAAAAACATTGTTAACTTTGCTATGTGTCGAGAGTAACTCTGCAGTCTGCCAGCAGAGTGTACTGTCTGTTGGTGGGACAACAGGAATGCTTGGTTACACAAAGTCACTGGTGCATTCACCCTGAATAAGACCGTAACCAGAGCTATGGCCAATAAGCAGCAATTACACACAAATGCAACTAGTGATCAGAGAATTCAGTGATTGCCTAAATCAGATTGACAGTAAGTGTTTGTTTGTCCAGGGGATCGTCTGCGAGGCAGTGAGGAGGAGTTGGCCGGAGCGGTGGGAGCAGTAGGACCGGAAGACGGAGACTCGGATTGAATCCAAGATGTGACCGATTTATATAAAAAAAAAAAGGAGACTCCAGAGGGATTGCCTTGGTGTACTGGGATTGTACCGTCACATGTGTGTTGTGCTCACAGAGACGGCTACTTTCCTCGATGCAGAGAGTAAAGTAATGTTTTCAGTCAGGTCTTCATTTCCCTTTGAGTCCTGCCTTGTATCATTGCGTTATTCCATATTAATATGTAGTCATACATTCTGTGTATGTATGTGGTTTATTGATGTGCATTGCTAACATCAACATTTTGCTGTAAGTTTTACATTTTCAAGTAAAATAATGTGACTTTTTCAAATGGCTGATTATTATTTTCATGCATTTTGTCTTATTTGGAAGTAGGGGTGGGCAATATGGATTAATTTGTCTATCCCGGCATATGTGATCATATATTGTGATGTTGTACAGTATGGAAAATACCTAATCAAACTGATGCTAATATCCTAAAAAATCTTTATAAAATAATTTCTTAAAGTAATTGATTAGAGATACAAAATAATTCCCTCAAGCAATCCTGCCAACTTGTCCAAAATGGCCTCACACATCCAGTGATTAAGGGATAGCTGTTGGGGTTACATTTCACGCCTAATAATTTAGGCGTGAAATGCTGAGCATCCAATAATAGAAGACACTTTTTAAATACATCATATTTATTCAGAAAAGTATCTGAAAATTCACTCTAAACATCATCAAGTGACCCCTGTGCACTCATGACAGTTACTGCAACATTGATGTCTTGCTACGGTTTAATCAAGTTAGTTTCGATGGGTGATAAATAGAGGAACAATGAACAGATAAGACGTTTTTGGTATGACATTCACTAGTGATATATCTATTGCAAGCACCTAAATCCCTGTCATGAACGAAAATGTTCCTATTCTTTCACAATAAAGTGCATCGTCTGTCTATGTAGGCCCAAGCTGTCTCCTCAATAAGGAGGCTACTGCACAGTTCATTATATTACCACTCTTAATACGAGGCCAGCTGCTCCTTCAAACGCTTTCCTTTATTCTCAAAAGGCAAATGACCAAAGCTCTAAAGAGAAACAGAAAGCATTCAAACACGGCTCCTCTGAAATTCACAAAAACTACACGAATATGTGACTTAAGTGTCGTTGAAATGATTAATAGCCCATACTTTGACTAGAAAACTGATTCTCCTACGCACTACAATCTTCCAAAAAAATATACAACATTGGAGATGAAGCTTACAAAGTACAGACATTTATAGCAAGATGATTAATACTGTAAAAACGGAAGTTGATAAAGTGGCTCTGGAAAGCTTGTTGAAGCTGTTTGAACATGATGCTGCTCTAAATACTTTTATGATCAGCGAGAAAAGCTGATAAGATAAATCCTGGATTTTGGTATTTAATAAAAGGAAACGGATATTCTATTTCAAGGAAGCGTCAAATCTTAGACCGTGCGGGAGTCAGAGGTTGTTTTGGCACATTTAGAGTGGAAGAGTACATATTCCTGCATGCAGATTAGCTAATGATAAAAGGTTATCACTTGTCAGAAGCTGAAAATGGCAACGAGGAGGCCTCAATACCGAACCTCAAGAGGTTGGCATTCGAATGACACGCAGACCTCCACAGATTTAGCCCTTGAGCAGGATTGCTGTTGATGCTACCTGGTGATCACTGGGAACAGGAAGCGGCTGATTCGAGGCTCTCAGTCGCACTGTCCACCAGATTCAATCTTCCTGGCTGCAGGACCTAGTTCCACCTTGCACACCCTCTGGGCAAACTTCAGTGAGCACAATGTCTCTCCCACGTTACTCTCCAGAGCAGACACCTGTAGTAGAAACAAAATAGAGGCTCATCACATGCATCGATGAAGACCTGATATTGAATTAACCATTTAGATCAGTGATCTCACCTGCACCACCATGACAGTCTTGCTGCCTTTGCCCAGGGAGTCTTGTAATAAGTACGTAAGGCGGGAGTTCCTGAAGGGGATATGAGTGTGGCGAGCTCTCAGCGCCTGTATTACGTCCCCCAGTGACAGAAGGGAGCGGTTGATGTTCTGGGCCTCTTTCAGCCTCTCTCCCTCTGCACCAGACTTCCACACCCTTTCCGAGCCAGCCAGGTCCACCAGGTTCAACTTGCCTGACGAAGGAAAAGTTCAATCATCGTAAAAGTGAAATGAAGAAAAATCCTCTCTGGATCCCTGTATCTTACTGAATCCTGATCAGAAGCTTCTCTTTTGTACTTTTTTTCTCTTTCCCAGCATTCCTCTTGCCAAAAGAAATTCACAATGACATCCCTTGGACTATTATATTTTTTTATTTAGCATTATGCAGTAGCTAAACTATACTCCGCTTGAATAAAATGAAAGAGGGATTCAAGAAGGGAAGCCAAATCTGATTTAGATTTATAGCAAATATGAATTTGTTAATTCCCTGTCGCAGGAGAAACACATGTGTGACTGACCGGTGGATTTGGAGCCGGTGGCAAGGTCAGTTCCCTGAACAGTGATGCAGAGCAGAGCATGGGAGCGGGAGCTATGCTGGTTCATCTGAGTGCCGAAGGTGATCCTGTTCCTTCGGGCTGTCGCCAAAATCTTAACAAAAACAAGAATAATGAACACAAATGTCCCAAACTATTGTTATAGTGATTGGTAATTCAGCATCCTATCAGTACAGGTTGTTTAAAATACACTGTGTCACCTTCTTGATGTGCTGAAAGCTCTTAACTTCAATGACCCTGAGGCCCGGCACATGCAGCTGTCCTGTTCCATCCGGGTTGATCTTAATTTCCAGTTTATCTCCATCCTTACTCAGCAGGTCTCTGAGAAACACAACATGAGGCCAAAAATAAAACAAGTAAATATGAGTGGGTCTGCTTTATTGCAGACTAAAAAGGCGAGGCATTCAGTACCTTAGCACCTCGTTGTAGATCTCCACAGAGCTGACGGTGACCGTGTAAGACCACATGTCCTTCCTCTCCTCAATCTCACTGAAGAGATGTTTCAGCGCTCGCTGGTTGATGCCTGGGTTCTCCACACTGCCCTGAAAATCAATTAGTAGTTAGCCTGCAGCCTCCATTATGGACCCAATGATTGTGCTGGTATGCTCAGTGGCTCCAATATCTGTTATTACTATTTGGGTGCAATAATGCTGTAAAACTAGGGAGTATACCTCCATTGTGTGGGTTTTTCCAGAGCCAGTTTGTCCATAGGCAAATATGCAGACTTGGTAGCCATCGATGCAGGACGTCACAAGAGGCTCAATCTCCTGAAAGACCTGAAGGAAGAAAAACAGAGTTAGAGTTCTCGTTATGGTTATAATCCCTGCATGTGCTGTTCTGTGCTGTTCTTTTTCCAACCTCTTCCTGTGTGGCCTGTGGGTGGAAGACCTTGTCCAGTTCAAAAATGCGACTCTTTCCTTTGTTCAGCACGTTGAGTGAGGATTCATTGTTGGGGTCCGTAGTCACCACCGCAGACTGGCCGTCCTCATGCTGGTCCTCCTTCAGCACAGGCTTCACACGACACAGCACGCGGATGTTTCCTAACAACAGGTCGAGTTAATGATACAGATTTTATTTTCTGCAGTGTTTTTTTCTTACGTCTTCTCTGCATACCCTTAAGCTCCACCAGCTGCTCGTGGTACTTCCTGCGCAGTGCAACCTCCTTCCTATATTTATCCAGCAGATCCTTGTTGGCCTCAGACATCTCACTAAGAGCTGCTGAAATCTGAACAAACACAACAAAAGATTATATACTAGGCTTGTCGATTTGGTCAGATGTATCAACTAAATGCATTGTGTTGACATAATTGTACGTACCTGTTTTTTCGCGTCACTGACAGCTGCTCCGTAAAAGTCTGAGAAGTTTCGAACCTGGCTCCTCAGACTGGTGTAGTCTGTTTTCATGGAGCGGAGAGTTGGAGGGAGTGCGGTCAGACGCTCCTGCAAGCCTGACAAAAATAAATAATAAGAATCAAACTCACATAGAGGAAAGTAATTGTAAAAGGAAAAGTTTGGTATTTTGGGGAATGTAGTTATTTGCTTTCCTGCTGTGAGGTAAAGGTGAAGATTCTCCTCACAGAGAGTCGTATCAATCAAGTGTTGAACTCTCTCTTTAAAGACTAAGATTATTTTTTCTTTCTTCGGGGGTTGCATTATTTTCGTGTAATTTACCGAAAAACTTGTCCTGCAGGTTCTGAAAGTGCTCAGCCGAGCAGGTGGCTGCAGCCTTCACAGCCTCCTCCTTCCTCTCCTCCAAGTGGCCGATCTCTTTCAACAGCTCCTCTCTCAGTTTACTGATTTCCCGCTCATACGCTGCAATCTGTAAAAGGTTCAGCGCAGCAATTTGTCAATCTGTCAGCTCGACTGGTCCAATCTGTGGAGGCTCAGCTCTGTAATGAATGAGTTCATCTTTCAATGAAATGCAGATTGTGAATTCCAAGTGTAAACTTCCTCTGTCTGCCTTTAATTTGATCTCCTTTCATTATCTGTTCTCAAAACAGCGTGTGGTTTGTTTAACTCTCTAACTCCTCCAATTCTGTCTCTTTCATTTCTTCTTCTTCTTCTTTTTAATCAGAGTAGATGGCATCAGGAGGACCATTTGGGATTTGTTGCCAGTTTATTGGCCTCCTAGTGGCCAGCAGCCAACAGTAATAACACATGTGTTGATGGTTATTTTTCATTATTATGGAGCATTATTGTCAAAAGCCCACCTTGCAATTTATGTCCAACCTGCTGCTACTTGAGACACGTTAAAAAAATGGTGTAGCACAATTATTCCCTTCTAAAAGTAGATCACCCAAGGATACAGTTATATACAGCGTGTTAAAATCAGTTTAATCTCTGTATAAATACTCACACCGAAATGGTTAAATATGAATTCAATGGCCTCTGTTTGTTACCTTGTGCTGCAGATTACAGCTGTATTCATCGGACTTCCTGATGTGTTCCTCCATCTGTTTGCACCGCTCATTCTGATTGGACAGTTTATCGGACAGCAGCTCATTCCTCTGTCTGGCTTTGGTCAGCTGCTTTAATGTGGCCGGTGATTCCACCTCCACAGTCTGGGTGACATACTGAGAGAGAAAAAACATTTGATTAGTGTAATCTCCTAAAAAATAAAGAGACAATGTGTATTCTCTTGTAATGGTGTTCATTATTTAAACTTTGTCACGTTTCCAGTTAACACATTTCACTCTAAGGTAAGATTTACCTTCACCACTGGCTCCTTGTCTCTCTCTCTGTCCAACTCCAGCTGCAGCTCCCTCACTCGGTCCTCTCGTTTCCTCAGCTCCTCTCCTCTCCTCCACTCGCTTTGTTCGCTCTGTCGCTCCAGTTGTGAGAGCTGCTCAGCACGCTGCTGCAGGGACATCTCCAGCTGCTGCACTCTGCTGCGGAGGGTTTCATTCTCCTAGCCGAGCACATCAAACAACAGTACATTTTAAAATATTTGTGTTTGCAGGTTGCTGATGGCTGCCTTGGGAGCACGTCAGTAAGCGCTCAGCTGTGTTGGTGCGTCTCACCTTGATGAGCATGGTGCTGGACTGGGAGGGGATGGTGGACAGCTGCTGCAGGAGGCCTTGGGTTACACTCAGGTTCTGCTTCAGACTCTCGTTCTCTGCTGACAGACACAGAACCCGCTTCTCTGAGTCTGTTGCCCCCTGAGGAAATGAAACATGAGGTTCAGCATAACAAAACCAGAGTTCCTCACATATGTTCTTGTAGATGAGATGCATTTATAATGTCATACAAGGTATGCTGACTGAGTGGCGTCTGTACAGCACGGCATTTCATAGGGTGTATGTGGGCTGCTGTGGCAGCTTTGCTGATGACGTGGAAAAGGACTTAACAAATGATTAAATCAATAGTTCACATTACTTACGGTGGCTGCTCTCAGTCTCGACAGCTCCTCCTCGCGCTCCTCGATGCAACTCTTGAGCTCATCGATCTGTGCAGGAAATGAGAAGGGTTAAAAGTGTAACAGAGGATGCTTTTTGAAGATTTAGTTACATTAGATTTAATTTGAACACAATAAACGCAATCAATTATTTATGGAATTCAGGTTGCACAGTTGTCCCAAATGGATAAAGCAGTTGGGATTCAACTAATATGAAGCCTACCTGCTGTTGAAAGGCCTGTATACGAGAGTGTCTGTCCTTTTCCTTCTGCTCCAGCTGCGAGTGCAGCAGACGGAGTTCTCCTCTCAGCTGACTCCTTTCACCCTGCAGACCGTACAGAGACTCAACCAGCCTGTGAACACCAGCTTGCGTCCCTGCATCGCTGCTGGGCTCGCCTGAGGGACATTAAATAAGCAAGACTATAATCAGCCTTTGCATCATCACCATCAGTCTGAATACTGACGCATAACTAACAGCAAAAAGAACCATCATCATATTCTGTCATCTTCTGACCCCTATTCATATTAAGCCACTTAGAAATAGAACCAGACAATATCCCTTGAACTTCCTCTGACCTGTTTTCTATATGTTTGCAGTTAATGCTTGTGCGTGTGTAATACTAAAGGACATCAAGTATGCACTTAGAGCTCTTTTACACACCATGCAGTCACTGTGCATAGCAGGGAAGTTAACATTATCACTGCCGTGTTTCCACTCTCATGTCTCCTGGGCAACGTAAACCGATTACTGCAGCTTCGCACGTGAGGGGGAGTATTAATATGAAACAACCTGCTAAAACCTCTCTATTGTTCATCAGGAACATGAGGGGCATTCTTCATACTTTCTTCCTCCTCAATGATTTATCAGGCGCTGTCACCTCTGATTTTCATGGCGGGGCCTTATGCTAATTCTATCAACAGTTTTCTGTCTTACAATGGTGCAGGGAAAGGTGGTGGTGCAATGAAGATAAAGAAAAACATGGAGGAGAGGCTACAGCTGAGCATCAGGGGTGTTAGAAGAAACGTGCTCGCAAGAAACGTGAAAGTCTGCAGAGGCACTGAGATAGCTTTGTACGTTGTAAATTAGCAGCTTGAAAAGGTACAAAATGTACTTCCTCCAACTGAAAAACAGATGATAAAGATTTAAAAAAAATATATATTTCTTGTTTCTTGTAATCATATACTGACTAAAAGATCACAACACAGCTAAAATGCACTTGTGGTGGAAATACTGCACATCCATGAGGCATCAATGATGTCTGCAAGTTGCATTACAGTAAACAAACAAACCAAACTGCCTTGTAACACTTGGGACATGAACTTCAGGCTATTTTTAGGCCAACACAAGTACACGTGACGCCTGGCATGTGCAAGCCCTTGTCAGTGCTTTTGCATGGGGACTAAAACAGCACTCTAACCCATGTTTTATTCATGACAGAGAGCCACACTAGAGTCAATATCAAAGACCTGCGCCACAGATGAATGTATCTTTGTCCTGTGGCTAATGAGAGTCAGTGTGCATGAGGTCCCTTCCTTGAATACACCTACACACTGAGATGCATACAACCCTATCTGGCTATGACACACATTATCATACATAATGACATATTTCTCTGAGGCTGTATCAGTCAGCCTCAGGACAAGAATCTAATCTGTCTACAGCTTCATGCACTTGTTAACATGCTACATATGCACAGAAAAGTGATGTCGGACAGGGCAGTTGGTATCGCTACCCTTCTGCTCCAAGGTCAAAGAGCCATCTGGTCAAATCAGTACCAGCAGATACCAACATCTAAAGCTTTGAGGTCAATCCCAGCTGCAATGTGTCGGTCTGGTCTCTTGATTTACACCCACATTAATCTAATCAACCTGCTCCTCTGATGATGACTGTGTTCTTCTATAAAAAAGGTATACGGTTTGTTCCTGGTTGAAGAAAAATCAAATCTACGGTGAAGCAATGAGTAAAATACACTTTGTAGTACACTGAAGTAAACTATGGAGGACATTGTTTACATAATTAATGAAACTTCCCACGGCTGTAAATGACAGCACAAAAAAAACCGCTCTCGTCTATATTATGTAACCCAGCGGATCCTGTTATGGCGAGCGTGTGAAATTGGCTTTCTTTATTCATTGTCCTTCTAATCCATCATTCTCCATCCATCAGATGGTCACATCCACACTAAAGTCTCATATCATCTTAAATCTACCTGTAGTCCACAATGCCATCTTCTGCTTCTCCTTTCAGACAAACCAATCTACTTCAGTGTGCGGTTATTAAAACAGTCGGTTCACCTCTACCTCCCTCTTTTTCATCATCCTCACACCCACCACATGGAAATGTAAACCCAAACCTTCTTGCACCTTACTTTCACCCTCCCCCATCCCATCTTTCTCTCCCTTCTCTCCACCTGCTTCCCTTTCTCCCTCACCCTCGCTCAGCGGACTGGGTGTCTGTTGCTGGCTGATGGCCTCCTCCAGGCTGCTGATGATGCTGCTCTTGTCCCTGAGGCGCTGGCGGTATGACGCTCGCAGGGCCTTCATCTGGCGTCGGTGCTGGACGCGGTGTCTATTCAGCTGGACCCGGTACTGGTCGACCTGCTGTTGCAGTTGCTGGAAGTGGGAGTACTGTTCCAGAAAACTCAGCAAGTGGGACATCACCGCCACCAGGGGAGACTCTAACAGCTGGACAGCACAGAAGCACACACACATACAACGTTTAACGTAGCACAAACTCCAATTTGAGGAACTGCTCATTAATCTATCAAGTGAGAAGCTCAATCAAGCTGATGACACAAGTTTTGCTACCTTTCCTGTGGTTTCCATCTGGACCTGTGAGGTCCTCCTCTTCTCAGCCTCCTGCTTAAAGGACAGAAAAGCAGCCAGAGGAGTGCATGCTGGGATGTCTGGGCCTTCATCCTCAGCTTCATCACTCAGAGACATTTCATCACTGTCACTGCTACTGCCTGGATGAAAAAAAGAAAATCACATGAACGAACATAAAGTCATAAGTGAGTAAAGGAACGTATGTAGGGTAATAAATAATCAAACATTAGAAACTATCCATATCATAAATGCTGTATCATTCTTCTATATCATATCACAGCCTTTATGTTGGACTATAAATATAAGCTATTTGAGCACTCACTGGATTCACCAAGCTGAACGCAAGCCTTTTTCCCCCTTTTGGGGGTGTGGCCATTTTTCCTCCTGCTCCCTGTTTCCATGGAAACAGGTCTTGGCTCCTGACCGAAGCAACATGCATAAGGGTCAGACGTTAATAGGCATAATATTTACACATTGCACACATAGAAATGCACACAAAAAGTCAGAACAATGACACCACCAATTTCCTCATCATATATAATAGAGCCTTTTTGTACTTTTTGCGTCAGGTGGTAGATGACGCAGAAAAAAGTCTTTTTCGTGACAGAGGAACCCCAATGCTGGACATGATGTGGCTAGACTTACGTCTGAGGAAGATCCCTGCGCCCCCGCCAAAGCTTCATCCTCCTCCTCCTTCTTAAAGACAGTGTAGAAGATGTAGACTAAGAGGGAGTAGAAGGCGTACATCTCTACCCTGTCCAAGTGCCCCTGTAAATGACAGATTAATTAAATAATCACATATGCAGCAGAAAAACAGACATTATATTTCTCACCCTGATAAATTGTAACACTCAAGTCTCGACGATAATCAAAGGATGCATGAATGTAAAATCTCGACACATCAGGACTTCTCAAGAGACTACATTATTTTTCTATATTAACTGTGACCCCACTCAATCATGCTGAAATATTTTTATTTTTTACCTTATCACATATCTTTTCCTCTTTGATGACGACAATGTGACATCCAAGTCATTTGTATTCCCCCTTCACACTCCATCTGTGTTGCCAATGACAAATCTTCCGATGCAGCCCTTGTTCTCAGAGCTGCAACAGCATCCCAGCGCTGTGTGCGTGCCTCCCTCTCTGTTGTTCTCTCTCCTCCTCCTCCTCCTACTCCTCCTCCTCTCCCTGCTCCATCTACAGGCTGCATCTGCAGCGAGCATGCTCAGTGCAGTTTCCTGATCCGCTGCAGTGGAGGAGTGACAGATTCGGTATGGAGACTGAATGGGCCAGGAGGGGGTTGATGCCGATACCAGCAGACAAAGAAAGAGGAGGATGAGATGTGCCAGGTTCCAGGTGCTCATCAAAATTAAACTACAGCAAACGGCACGTGCAAATATTGAGTCATATGTTCATGTGTGTTCAACAATTGGACACATGAACTTTTAACTGTAGTGTTTTTTTTATTATAATTTATTATATAAGTTACATCAATGTAATCTTCCTTTTGTGTACATTTCCATTTGGTATCAACCAAAAGCAATTAAATAAGAATAAATACAATTACATGAGACATTTCTAAACTTGTAAATACTTCCACGTTGCCACTCGATGATGAATCATTACAAAAAAAGCACAGGCAGCATGATGACCATTATTATTCTGGAACCCCAAACTCACAATTATAAAATGCCCCTGTGCCCTGAGGTCTGAAGAAGACACTGTCCCACAGACAGGAACACAGCCACAGATGCTTGTGTGTTATACTGCAGTAAAACTGCGGAGGCAGCAAATCACAACTCTGAGAATCCTGAGAGAGAATCTGCAGTGTCCCCTACAAATATCTGGAAAGAATATTAATATCTTGCAAGGACAACACTGTGGACAAAGAGTTAAACAGACAAGGTCATTTCTGTTCACATTATCACCACTAAAAAACAAGCAAGTAATACAAAAGTGCCTGAATAAGTATCAAATGAGGATGAGGTAAACGCAGAGGAGCTTAGACCACTGCAGATATTCAAACAGTGATAGAGCTGAGGCTGCAGAACAAATATGCAGCTGGATGTTTTTGGAATCTACAACACTAAAACTGCGAGAGAGACATGTAGAGGGTGTCAATAGCCTACAAGGGAGTAGAGCCTGCTTGACATTCTTGGAAATAATCACACAGCAAATTAAAATGCACACATTTTGAAATTGAACTGCATAATAAATGTCATCAGGGCACTCAATACGTCTAAAAAGGTTATTGCTGCATCCCAGTGACGCAGTGTGATACTAGTTGTAAAGTGTGGTCACATACTCTCATGCAAATAAGTTGTTTCAGTGGTATCAGTGTGGGCTTTTAGATACAGTAAATTACAGTAAAACATCCAATGCAGAACCTAATTGCTAGTGCTAGTAAATCCAGCTCCAGTTTGACTTTTCTTTACCATGCAGACAATTTTACTTTTCACTTTAAAACACAAAGCATGATCTTGTATGAAAACCAGTTATCATCCGATTAGTTTTTCCATATATTAAACATCTATATGTAAAAGCATGATATTCTGTAGTGCATGTGGACTCAAATTCAGGAACGAATACTGCAACTAACATTTTTTTTCTTTTTTGATTACTCTGTTCTGTATTTCTTTGATTCGTTAATTCATCAAGTCATCGACAAGGCATTCAAAAAGTGTTCACAACGCCTGTAATTTCAAAAAGCCAAAAGGTGAAATCTTCAAAAAGCTTGTCCAAACAGTTCTGTTGCACTATGAGCTCATCAAGGCAATTTCCTAATGTTTGTTCTCAAAGCAATGGAAATAAAAGGAATACAACTCAAATCTTCCTCACAAATGTCCTGAAATGCTTATAACTTAGGCACATACATTTTTGCATAGGTCCATTTTGTCACTCGGTCTCCCACCAAATATCTCTCCTGGTTTACTAAATGCCTATGTTACATCGGTCAGTCACATCCAACAGAAACTTGCTGACGGCCTGTGTGGAGGCCCAACAGCCAACCGACATGGAGCCTTTTAACAGACACTTGGTGAGACCCTCAGTTGCAGCTGGTGAAATGAGTTGAGCAAAAGTGTTTGTTCCGGCCCTCTGAGCCACAAGCAACGGGAGGCTGAGGGCCACGCCGCCAAAGGCCCCTAAAGCATTACCGGCAAACAGACACACCGTCAAGCAGCAAGACAGGGAAGACAAACCCAGGCAGCGGGTCATAAGCGTGAGAGCGTCTGCTGAGAGCCAGTCACTCAATCCCAGTAACAGACAGGAACCACAAAGGAGAATGTTTGCCGTGTTGTGGTCTTCACCGAGCCAGAGGAATTCAAAGGCGAAGAGCGCTGGAGCCAAAACCTCGCCGGCCCACTCTGCTTCTCTCTGGATCGAGGCGAGGTATGAGCTGGAGGGAAGCAAGATGCAAAGTGCTGCAGAGAGTCCAAGCAGGAAGAGGCCTACTGAAGGAGCCCTGTGATCCTGCAGAGAGGTAAACGCAGAGACAGTAGCACAATTAGAAAGTGAGAAATTTGACAGATGGATTTATTAATTAGCTATTGGCTAACCAAAAATAACCTACATATCAGCATTGGGGTGACCAGAATACACATTCATTACATATTACAAACAAGCAGTTTAGCGGCAAAATACACGACAGATAAAATACATAAGCATACATTAGTTTACAAATTATTTTCCTGGAGACTAAAATGTAAAAAATACCCATCAAAGTGACAATGAAACGACTTGCTTTGCACAACCAACAGTCCACAATCAAAAGGAAGCTGCAACCAGAGAATGTTTGGCAATTTTGCATGAAAGAAAAAAAGACTTAAAGAGCACTACTTTATCAAAATGATAATTATTTTTCTGTACATCATCTAGCATTAATTGATAAATCAACCATGGTTTCTAAAAGTGTGTTAGTAAGTTTCAACGTCATCTACCTACGTTGGCACAATGGTGAACGGCACCTACCTTAAAGAGCCTGTAAGAAGAGTACAATGCTGTGGCAGACAACATGATGTTGGAACAAGATGTTGTGACCCACTCTGTTACACAGGACGCCATTGATCCTGCAGGACGAGTGACACTCCGGTCAACACGAGCAGCAACAGAGCATGTTGTTTCTAATGAATGTGTCTGAAGTAAGTTACTGCAACTGTTGCACGAGTCTGAATATCGAATAGTATTTCAGGAAGTCAGCTCAACACAAAGACCAAACTTTGAGCAGGAACACTTGCAGGTTTGTTTTGACACGTGACGTGAAGTCCGGATATGGACAGGGCGCATGCTCCAAGAGATGCCTTCCCTGTTCCTCGTAAACTCTGTTACTGTGGCAGCGGTGATAAGCGCAAACTGTACCACGGGCCAAAGCGAATTAATTTGAGTTTTGTAAATTAGCGTTACTTTAGTAATGATTTATACGATTGTATGAATAGTATTAGGATTTTGGTAAGACTGCTATATCAGGTCATGTGAATTAAAGGCACATGCATATCTAGCAGTATGGATTTAGTCAATAAAGTAAAAAAAACAATGCATTCTGAAGTGTCTGATTTCCTCCGACAGTAACGTCCCCTGAAGGCAGCTTCAGTTCGAAAAGTATGGCGGCGGAGTGTTTGACAACCATAACAGAGCAATGGATACGGGAGAGATTACAGCTAAAACATCCATGTCTCGGTAATATTATGTCATGATCATACAAATGTTGTGTTGGAGTAAATAGCAGTTGGATTACAGGTTACGTGGCAGTTTACCTTTTGTCATATAAACCAGAATTAACTAGCTTAGCCAGTTACTTTCCATGAGCTAACGGAAGCTAACAAAGCAATTAGCTAACTGTCACCTGCGGCAAATGATTCAGCGCAGTCTCATTTCTACATGAAACTCTTTACAGGTGATGTCCGCTCACTGAGCCTCCCGGGAACGTCTGAGGAGAAGATAAGACGTCTGGGAAACGCACTTAGTAACTTTGTCCGTCTTAAGTCTCTGGACCTCTCCTGCAATGCGCTTGTCTCCATTGAGGTAACGTTAGGTCTAATATAACGATAATATATATACACTCTTAAGCTGAATGCTGTAAACGTGTTTGTTGGTGTTCATTAACATTCCACAATAATGGAACTCTAATAATAATATAATAATAATAATAATAATAATAATATCCTCTTTTATTACCTTTTTGGTAAACATTGTTATGAACGTATCTGACAATTAAACCCCTTCTAATATTGTATGGTTTCCTCCCCAGGGGGTTCAACATGTGAAAGTGCTGGAGAGGCTGATCCTGTACTATAACTGCATTCCTTCCCTTGAAGAAGTGAAAGTGCTGTTCGAGCTGCCAACTTTGAGAGAGCTTGACCTCCGGCTCAACCCTCTGACCAAACGTGACCCACAATACCGTCCTTGTCTGGTGCATGCCATGCCCAACCTACGCAAACTCGGTAAGATATAGCCGTGTCGCCCATATTACGCTAACCATACCGTAACTAATTGTCCTCTCTTGCCTTCTAGATGGTTGTTCAGTCAGAGACGTCGAGCGCAAAGCTGCCATAATGCAGTTCTCCTCTGACCTTCTACCTCTGCAGAGGAGCTCGTCTTTGACTCGGGTTGCTGGCCAAAGGTACACTGCTTGTCAGAGGCTTCAGTTTAGTTTCAGCTCCCACTTTGACTTGGTACAGGGTCTACCAAGGATCTTGAGAACATGGGAAACAAACTAAACTGATTGTGATGTTTGCTTTGTCTTGAATAGTATGGGGAAGGACAAATTATCTTTGGGGATGTTTGTATGAAGTTTGCCCCCCAAAGAAGGGAGTGACTCGGGTGCTTGATCATAAAGAAAGCAGTCACATGTGGATCAGTTTAGGGCTTTAAAGCACAAAAGAGTTGAAACGAGGCAAAAACCTCTGAAAAGTGAAGCAAAGGAGGAAGTGCCTGAAACTTTATTATTATTATTATTATTATTTCTAATGGCCATCAGGGGGTGACTCCTCTGGTTGCAAAAATAAATTGGATTGTCTCACTAAAGTCTGAAAACATGACCCTACCTCTCCCATGATTTTTTAACTCAGTAAACATTTGTTATTAACATTGTTGTGTTTTTGTCTTACAACTTTAACCCTTTCACAGGGTGCTTTCAGTTTATGAAAGTTAATTTTTAACATTTGGGTCGCCCATAAATGTCTTACTCAGTGTTCAAATTGTACACAGCTACACCTTCTTGTGTCTCTTCTGGTTGCAAAAAAAAACACAAGATGTCGACGGCCAATATGCCAAACTCTATGCCCAAAAACCGTAGTCCACAAACCAATTGTCGACGTCACTGTGACTCCATCCACTTATTATATACAGTCTGCGGTTAAAACCTTGGGTGACCAAAACAGCCACTAAAAATAACCATTATCTAAATGAATTCCTTTCAGACATATGCTGAAGTTGTATCTTTACTGTCTTGCTTGTGGTTCCCAGAAGCAGTGATCAGAGACTGGCTTTAGTTGATCGCTTAACCAAGAGGCTCTCCCTCCTGACCGACACTGATGATATTGTGTTGAATTTCGTTGCGACGAGTCAAGGAGACCAAAGTGCAACTCGTGCCAACTATGTTCTCAAGGAGGCAAAAGGTAAGATGTCAAAGTCTAAAAGCTAATTGTCAAATTTAGTTTTTTAGTTTTCAAACTTCTATTCATTTTAAACTGTCTTCTGTCTCAGAACCCAGAGGGGATGAATCACAAGACTTCACAGAACAGAGGAGTTCAACTCCAAAACCGGTGATTTTTATTTCACTGTAGGTCAAACAATATTATCAGTTATACATTTACATTATCATACTTACTGAATGTGCCCCTCTTGGTTTTTTTAGGAAATGGCTAAATCCATCCTCAGGTATCCTCCCACAAAATATGGTACGTTTTTGCTGCTCTCTTTACAGAGATAATTGGAGATATGTTAGTGGTTTATTTAGAGGATGAAGACTACAGCAGTTGTAATGATGGGATAATACTCTGGGGTTCAATGATAACTGTCTCCTCTTTAGTCCCAGCTTCATATGGATTAAATATATCATGTTCCACAAGCAATTAATCAGAACATCTGTTATTTTGACTTGGGGATTTGAGTAGGTATGCAGAGCTTGGTGAACATAGGATGAAATACTTTGTTTGGAAATAATAAAGGGCACTAAATCAGTTGTATCCTAACCATTGTTCTGTCTTTTCCACTAGGTGGAGACATAAGCCAATTATTTATTTTGAATTGTGCACATCTAGTGTGAATTAATGTGTGATTTATTATGTAATTTGACCAGATATTGCAAGGTCTAAAGTGTCACACATGAAAGAACCTTCTCATGAAATAATTTTTTACTGTTTTATTACTGTTTTACTGTTTACTTATTTTGTATATTTATTACTTCTTTCTTATTTTTACTACTACCTATTGCTGCTGTAATCCTGCAATTTCCCCACTGCAGGACTAATAAAGGATTATCTTATCTTATCTTAGAAGTCACCGAAAGACCAAAGGTGTCCTTTGGCCCCTATGTAGAGAAATGTAGACCTGAGCCTGGAAAGCAAAAGGACTTCCCCAAACAAACCAGACACGCAGCCAAGGGACATTACACCCCTAATCCTGGTAGGAACAAGCATCTGTACTTAATAAAATCTGTTGTCAGACTTTAATATACATCTGCAAATACACTTTCTTGACATGTTGTTGAATGTGTGTTTTCAATGTTTTAATCCAGATCAAAGTCATGGTCCTAGTTCTTCATTAGCTAATATCCGGCCTCCCAGTCCACGTCGTCCTGGTTTGAATTTGTCTGACCTCTCAAACCCCATCTTACATCCTCCAAGACTGACGTACTCCAGCTTGAACAAGACTGAGGGGGGCTCCGGTCATCCGCAGCAAGGGGAAAGGAAAAAAAGGGTGGGGATTCAGTCTAATTACTATTTTTACATACTGAATCATTATTATTGTGTTCCTACTACTTATACACATCATATTTGAGGTTGTTTTTTTCCTCATATGAACTTATCTCACCTCGCAGGGTAGTTATAGGAAACCCCTGGAGATGCTCCTCAACCTCGTGGACAAACACTGGACCGGAGAGAGGTCATTACATCATAACAACAACTTCCTGTGTGAGTTGAGAGTTTGCTTTGGGGAATGTGGTATCTGATGACAGGAGCTTGAAGATAAGGTCTGTCATCATTTCTATTTGTGGCTTTAGCTCAAGCAGTCCAGATCCTCTCTATGATGGAAAATGATATTTCTAGTCGGGAGGCTGAGGTCAGGACCTTAAGACGGGAAGCTGATGCACTAAACTTTCAAGCGGCTACACAAGAGGAAGAGCACAAAATTGAAGTCCGTAACCTCTCCGCTCAGCTGGAAACCGCCTGCAGTGGTGTTGTGAGTGGATTCAGCACGAGAAAACAATGTTGATCTTAAGGTGGCCTTGATGGTTTGGAAGAAATCACTGTATTTATTGTCTTTCCTCTAACACAGGGTAAACTAAATGAGCAGCTGAGGATTGTCTTGGAGGAAAATGTCGCTCTACAGAAACGGCTCATCAAGTTAGAACGACAGTATCTCAAGTCTATGATGAAAAGTTCACCTCTTACTCAGATTAAAGGTGAGTGTGAATGCCAATTGGAGAATATACAGTGCCTTGTAGTATTCACCTCCTTGGTGTTTTTCCCATAAGATCTGGTCCTACCAATTACAATTAGAAGTTACATATTTAGTCAATACAGTGTGGGTGTGTGATTATAAAATGCAAAGAATATCGCACCTCAACAAACCTGAGAGGACCGTCCATCAAAACTCACAGACCAGGCGATGAGGGCGTTACAAAGAGACCACAGATGACCCTGAATAAGCTGAAAAGCTCGAAAGCGGAGATAGACATAAATTGGTTTATTGGGACTTTATTTAACTAATTATGTGATTTCTGATGGTAATTGCAAGCACAATGTTCCATTAAGTGGCTTTAAGGCAAAGGGGGTGAATATATGCTCGTACCACACTCCAAATCTTTAGAACTTGTATCAGTTCACTTCACCAATTTTGTCCATTTTGTGTAGGCCCATTACATAAAATCCCCCAAAAATAATAATTAAATTCCAGGTTGTAATGCAACAATAAAGAATACTTTTTCAAGGCACCGAACAAGTGATCATTTTGCCGTTTTCTTTACTAACTGAAATGTTGTACTTTCACATTCTTAGAGGCTCAGACAGAAGTGGAGGAGCTGAGGAAAGAGATCGAGGGGTTGAGGGTGAAGGTGCAGGATGGTGAGAAAGTCAACGATTTGTCAAATATGCTGCAAGAAAGCCACAGGTAAGAAGTCGGGCCATTTTAGTGTTGGCACCTGGTTTCACTGTATCCACACAGCCACAACAGTGAACCAGCCCCACTTTGTTGTTTGTGTCTGCGTATGAACTGCAGGTCCCTGGTGGCCACCAACAAGTGTTTGCTAGCTGAGCTGAAAGGAAGTGGAGAACTTCAAAGCGGAACTTGAATGAAAAGATGCACAATGGGATGAAAATGTCAAGAAGACTATGCCGAATGTAATATTATAGCATTGCTTACGCTGCACAAGGCCCAGCAGTTACAGACTGTTTTTTATAATGTTTTACTTTATATCACTGCAGTGTACATTTCATTTATGTGTGTTTTAGGTTTCTTGCCCTTTTGAAAACATGTTTCATTATTTTATTTTTTTAATTTAAAATCTGTATAGGCTGCATTTGGTTGATGTAAACTGTAATGGGGAAACGCAATTCATTCCAGGAGGTTTGTGTATAAGTGTGTGACAGGGTTGTTATGTTAAATTAATTTAAGGGGGGAAAATGTCAGCGAGAAGGTCATAATGTATTTCCTGGATCTGTGGCAAGATTGTGTCTCTCTTAGCTGTGTTCCCTTTTTTTTTATTTTTTTTTAGGTCACTTGTGTCTCCATCTGCTTTGTACGCTGCAGTGGAATGAATGCATCTAGATTCCAGATGCACTGAGACTTTATTTATACCTCTGCCTTCAGGGCTGGAAAGCTACACACACACACACACACACAGATGCACTTCCCTTTCATAAACACTAATGCAAGACCTAGCAAACACGGATGCTACTGCATGAACTGAGTGTCGGTATTGTTTTTATGTGAATGCTAAGGTCGAAGGTCGTTGCTACTGGTGGGGAGTTTTGATGTGTTCCCGAAAAGCCATAGAAATATAAAACATTGTGTTTTCACTGACACCCGGTAACCGACTAAGCTGAGGTTCTGGGGGGGTGTTTTTTTTTATTTTTTCAGTAATGCATTACAAATCATGAACACACATTAAAAGGTCTATAGCACAAGAACCCCCTGCATGCACTGGGGCACAATAATACATTAAGTTATTAGAAAATAAGACAATGTTGTTCCTCCACATTAAAGGTGCACGGTATTTGGCATTGAGCACAGAAAACAGATCAAGCTACTGCAGCAGACAAAACAAACACACTAATAGCTGCTAGATTTGCATTGATGCATGATTCTTCATCAGCTGAGGCTACCGGTAGTGTGTGACACAAACACTGTCACTATGTTGGAAAAATATTGTACAAAAGTAGATTACTTTGCAATTTTCCCTTTTTATCTCATACAGAATGTGAGTATGCAACAGTTAGAGACCTGCTTTTGTGTTCAGTTGAATTGTGCCTTGGATGACTGTACCACACATAAAAGGTACTTTAAATCTTTACCAACAGACAAATATAATAGCATTAGAGCGTAGCTGACTTTTGAATGTACAAGTTAATACATATTGATTTCAAGCAATACAAGATTTTATCATGAGCCCACAATTTCATCACGTATTGTTTTTTTAGCATTACATTATTTAAGCCTGTCCTCACAGAAGTTCAGTAAGATATGACACACTACTGTCATCTATATGCCTCTGAATCAAATGCAATATACATAAACATGCACAAAGTACAGCAATACAGGAAAAACAACATAAGAAGCCAGTGTTTTTAAATTAAACCATGTGGCTATAACTTTAGAATATACACAATCTTACCACAAATATATTAGAACTTACTGTATGGAAATATTAGTAAAATGTTAAAAATACAATCTTGTACAACTGAGCTTGTATATTGTGGTTAGAGCTTCCTTCTTCAGCTAAAAACACTGATTTAAAAAATCTAAATGCATGTTGGCAAAATGGTTTGTTGTCTGAATAAAGATGGCGAAAGAGAAAATGGATTCTCCTCTTGTATTTTTTTGTTGAAGTGTTGTAAGCAGGCATATTGAAAAGGTTTGCATGGCAGGGGCTTTTTATGTGTTAAATATTCACAAAAGTAAAATGATATGGCAAAAGTCAAAAATCTTCAGTCCAACAGTTAACTACATTGTGTCTTTGCAAACATTTTTAAACAAGTTGACAAAACCCTGAAAATATTTTCTTGGTTTGAGCTCAAGGCAAATTATTCAAATGACATTGTGAGGTTGTACAATAAAAAGAACAGCAGATTTCATGAAGACTTAAGTTCACTAGTAGGGATGGCAGACAGACAATTAACACGGAAGATGGAACAATTTAAGTTTTCAAAAGAAATGAACATTGATAATACTCTGTAAGTCTCTGTCAATTGTTTTTGGCAATTCTTACTGAAACTCAAACAAATGAAAAATGCATTTCTTCAGGTCAGTATGGGATTAGAAAAAATACCATTAGAAAGTGCAATGTTGTTAATTAATCAAACTGTTGTCGCACATTTGTTTTTCGTGGCATGTTGTTCATTGTGCTCAATAAATATAAGGCCCTATCATAACAACAAAGCTTCAATATTCATAGGGTATCAGTTTTCTCTCTCGTTCTCTTCAGTGTTTGGCAGTAACTTGCAATCAGACAGGAATGTACCAGCTGGTGATGACTTGGTAAAAATAGATGTAAACAGTTTTCCAGTTCTCACACTTCTCAAGGAGAGGAACTCAAAAACATCTCTCACACACACACACACACACAGACAACACAGATGGGTGGGAAAATATACGAAATTCTATTCTTTTGTGCTTTCTTTGAGTATTCATTTAATAGAAAATTATCATAGTAGTTGATCGAATGTTTATTTCCTGACGCGCCCCTCACATGGGTTTGCCCACGGTGGTGGGTTTATTCACTTTCTTTTCGTATGACCCTCGATGTTTGTACCCCGAGACGTATCCAGAAGTGTCCACCATGTCCACTCGTCCCGCCTTACCCTTTCCGCGACCGGAGTTGTCAAAGCGCTCCTTGTGGGACCCTGTAAACTTGGTGGGGTCTGTGAGACGGCTCACTGTCGGGGAAGCCACGGCTCTCTACGAGGAAGTTAAGAAAACGTTTGAGTTTATTCTGAGATTGCCGATATGAGAAGTCGATCATATTTGCGCTTTTGAGTCTTACCGTGACTCCTGCGATGACAGGCGCTTTGCCCTCAATCAGCTGGAAGACCTCTGCCTCGGCCTCCTCTCCAGTCTTTTCTTTATACTTCTTCCTGGCCAGCTCTCCGAGTGCCACCTTGAACTCGTCATATGTGATGGTGCGACAGGATTTCTTCCTGAAATTGTAGTTGGAAAAGTTGCTTAATAAGGATGGGATAACACTTGACATCACATACAATCCCAGCAGATAAAAATGATCTCAACTGTGCCTCCAGGGGCAGAAGCGCGGTATTTATGCTCGCTGTATCAACTTTTCTCCAGCCTGTCAGAGTTTGAAAGCTTAAAATGAGAGCGGACAGTACTGTACACAGAGCCATGTGTGATCACTTCAACACGGCAGATGTAAGACACGGCATGGAGATGGTATCCTGCCGAGATAAACAATGAGAAACCGTTCCCTGTTTGGATCTCGTCTCCCTGTATCTCACTGTTGTCCAAGCAACCGGACCGACTCGTACACACGCGGGCTGTATATGTGACCGCGTCTCCGTATCGTGTATCATATTGTGTATCATATTGTGTATCATATTGTGTCCAGCTGTGGAGTTCAGCCGCAGTAGTCGGGATGTTTTTCATTCCGGTTAGTAACTTTTAGAGCTGCCGAATCCCCGTATTCTCATTTATCAGATCAAAGTGTTGTAACCGCTGACAATACTGCACAACAGATCATCATCATCATCAATCATTCTGCTTCTCAGAGTGCTCCAGTTGTTTAACTGGCCGTTTGCCCGTTACACGTAAAAAGTGCATAGTTACACAAACACAATTGCCGTGGTGATAAATACCATAAACAACAGCCAATAAAGCCTGCAGTCTTCCTGAGCAACCTGCTGTCATAGCAACAAGCTACAGTAAACAAGGATGTTTGGGTTTATTATTAATTTGACTCATCCAGTGAGAGGCTTTGTTTGGGCGATCCATCAGTGTTGAACGTTTGAGAACTCCATTCCTTTGCCTGTTCCCTGCTGTCTACTGTCAGAACGTCCAGCAGCGGTTTCTGTCCACGGAAGACAACTGTGTGTCCTCTGCAGAGTTATTAAATTCTCCAAAGTAAAAGTGAAAATAAAGGATTAGGCTGTGTAAATAAGCAGCTAATCACTATCGGAAGAGGCTGCGATAAGGATTAAGAAGGACAAAGGTTAGAGCGTGAGTTGAGCTTTGTTTTAGTGCGGGATACTACGGTAGCTGGCCTGCTGTTTATTATAGTTCAGCCGTCTGCAGCATGATCCTCATGGATCGGACACAACAGTAGTTGGCTGAATCTGTTCCATGCTAAAACGCTCCTGCACCGCCTACGATCCTGTTGATGAGGTCATACAACCGGAGCCTAGAAAAGAAAGCTTTCATAAGACCATGCTACTAACTAATTAGTCCACACCACATTTCCTCCTCATCCATAGTTCCTGCTGTGGTGTTCTGGCTCCAAGCAGGCAGACAGCACAGCAGAGACTCAACGTGCCGCAGCAGACCTCCATCCCCACAATAAATACGGATTCATTCGGCTGTACCGTGATTAGCCAGTGCTCATTAAGATGTTACATTTTCCGTGTGCAGGCAAAGGGCTTTGACACTGATTAAAAGGAAAGTGGAGTTCTGCATCTTTGGCATGGCAGCCCTGCTGGCTCAGTCATGCCTGGAGTCAGAAACCACATGAAAACGAGCCCCTCCCCCCCCCCCAGTATGTACCTCTTTCTATCCTGTAGCTGACTCTGAAGTGTTCACACGCCACACGCTTTGTTCAGATTCTACTGTACGAGCCTCCTCGACACAGCTGCGGTTCAATATGCAAGCATGCCATCTGAGCATCTAATGTATACAACATCGCTCAAATTGAGCACATTTCTAAATATTGCTCTGGGATGTAAACAAGCTTAAATCCTGCAGTTAGCTTTAAGTTCACTCTCTAGTTTTGCTGAGAAAAATGTGCACGACAGCAAACATGAATGCCCATTGCCATGCCAACTGTGCAGGTGACTCACGGTCCTGGTAAACAAGCTCTTTTTTTTTTTTTTTTACAAATGTAGAAATATTTGTCAAGTTTACATAAGACATCATGGCAGAAATGATGAAGTTGCTTATAATCTTTCAGCAGAGGATATTTATGATAAAAGCTTCAATTATCATCAAACATGTGAGTCACTGTAAGTCTCTAGCGTCTGAAGCCACATGCATGTTTGAGTCTAAGGACTGAATCCTGCCACTGCCTCCTGTAATATGCTTTGTACATGTTTTTAATTTAGGAAACTTTAACAAATCCATTTCATAGCCGAACAATTGATTAAATACCTTTTAAATATATTGCTACATGAAACATTTTTTTCCCCAATAAAGACAGGAATAAACCGTTTCAAGTTGAAAAATCGCACTAAAACCATTTTTGGAATCTCCTGTATATACGTGTGTACACAAAGTGACTGAGATGGAACTACAGTTACACACCAGCGGGAGATGGAAAATTCACTAAATCAGTGTGAGAGCCACACTCCTGAAGACCAGATGATGAGTGGCTTCACGCTTCTATTCTGGTTCCTAACATTCAACCAGGATAACGAAAAAACAAAAAGCTGCTTTGTGTATGAAATAAGAGAAACAAAACAATCATACGCAAAAAAAAAACGTACAAACCCACATTGTAAAATGACCTTTCCTACACCAGCTTTATTATGTGTCACCTTACTGTATGTGGCCAACTTGTGGCCGCTCTGTTTTCCTTACAAAACATTACACTGTTTTCTAGCTACAATAAAAGTCTGTTAAGTAGCCTGACATGACTCATGATGAATGGACAACAGCGTAATAAGGAAAAAACGCTTTCACCCGGTGAAAAGGAGCCCAGCCTGTTGGCTCAGTCTTTCTGTTCGCCTGTGACAGTTTGCTTGCTGAACCAGTATCATGAGAATAATTCAGCAGCAGCATAAAACTCACTTTGAGTGAGTCAAAGTTAACTCTCTTTGAGAAATTTGATTAATTTGCTCAACCCATCCCAAAAAGGCCGCCATTTAAAAAGTTTAAAGTTGATACAGGATCACATTTTAAATTGTTTAAAATTCTGGTGCAACACAATTATATTTAATCTAGGTGTTGAGGAAGGTTTGAAGAAAAGTTTAAATTTGATATTTCTTTATTTGTAGCTAGTTTGAAAGGTAAACCATGATTTAAACACGTTTTTAAATCAGCCCTTGTTGGTGCAAGCCAGCCTTGATGGGGAAGATATCTACACACATCTGTCAGTGTGTGTCAGCCCATACATCCAGTGCACGTGGTCAATGTTAGCACAAATGTACAGATGAAACTGTTTTAATTCTTTGGAGAAGTAATATTGAGGTCACAGCGTATGATTCGATTCTACCTCAGTGAAATAAAGCAGTAAAGGATGAATCAATCTGGCTTAAGGAGATACAGGATGAGCCATCGTGGCCTCTTGCTCTGGCTGCTGCTTCTGATTTACAGCCGAGCCAACTTGATGTAAGAAACAAAGGCTTCTTCCAAAACAATGCCCGAAAACAAATTCAGTAACTACAACATATGTGCCTCGGAGCTATTTCTATGACGCTCATGCCAATTTCAGTTTGACAAACATTATTGTTTGCTTAATGTTCCATTGGAGCAAACACGAATGAAACGGTGGACATCTTAAGTAGGTGTTATTAATAAGGTTGGGGTCTGTTTTACTTGACTGTGTGTGTAAAGACGATACTACAGATTCAATTCTCTGAACACTAATGAAATAGAATAGAGACATTCCTCCAGAGACAGTTTTTTCTCTCCACTTCTGTGTTCCTAACAACAATAACCGCTTTAGTGGCCTTTTGGGCATGCTGATCTGGGTGACTAAGCCTGTCGTCATCTCAGCCACTGCAACGGTAAAGTTACACTGTAGTAAAAGAATCCTGCCGTGGCATGTCTGTTACAAGATCTCATCTTCAGATGTTGGCAGATTAAGAAAGAGGAACAGTTTGGACAATGAAAGGTATCTTAAATAGCCTCACATAAACAACATTGCCTTACTTACTTGACCTTGCTGAAGACGATGTCAACGTCAGTGAGGGTGATGTTCTTGCCGTCAATCACGCCACAGTCCTTGCAGAGCTTGGACCAGTTCTTGCCGTGCATGTCCTTGCCGGTAGCGCGAGTGTCGGCGTGGATGGCGAAGCGGCGAAACGACTCTTCCAAAGCGGTCACCTCCACTGGTGTGGACGAGCCCGCGCCTCCATCACTGGTCCCATTAGAATCAGTTGAAAGCCTTTTGGACAACCGGTCTCTAGACTGTTCACTGTGCGGCCGTAAAGGGGACGAGCCCGTGTTAGGATGCTTGGCTGTCTGGACTTTAAAGTCGTCTATGTTGTCTCTGAGGGGCGGAAAAAATACATCATCCACGATGTAACAGTTTCCAGTGATATAATGGAAAATGTAGTACACGCACTGAAGCCACTCTTTTGAAGCACACAACTGAATATTCAAAACACAAGAAGTCCTATTGGCTTTACATCAAGTGACAGCAGTGAATAATTAATATCACGATTTACAGGAAACGTTAATGGAGTGGATCACAATTAACAGATTCAAGAGAAAAGGGACACTTAATCACAGTCTGTACAGCAAGGAGGAACAACATCAGATCTAACCCTGTTCTGCAAGATTTGCAACAGACAAACTCTTCTGCAAGACAACAGTGTGCCATGTCTCAAAGTCAAGACACAGCTTGTTAACTTGGCTTTCCCTTTTTGTAAGCTACTTCTGATACAATTAGACTCTCGAAGGTGTGTTTTTGTGCTCACACTGCCTGTGAATGGGCAGATGTCTTGCGTGTTCTCGGACAGAGGTGAAGGATATAAATAGATTTCTGTAGAATTCAAAAGGTGCACAAATCAAAAACCAAGAGAGCAGATGGATACTTGAACTAGAACACAAAATGTGAGGTGAAGGCTCATACCACGACTTCTAACAACTTACTTCTGGTCTGCCATGCTTGTGCGGGAATTTGGTTCCTTCTGTGCAGTGTTTGGATTAGCTGACTTTTGTTTTCTCTTTGTGCTGTGGAAAAGATGAGAATGGAGGTGAATACTGTGAGAGGATGTGTCTTCGCATACCAGTGAGTGCCAGAGAGTGACGGGGAGGAAACAAATAAAATCAAAGCAATAAACACAGCAGAACCAAAGGTACAATATTCCACTCATATGCGTGTCCCTCTTTAATCGTGCTGCAATAAAAACACAATTCGTTATGACATAATGTCTCATCCAGTCTGAAACACTGACAGAACTAAGGAAAACCTTCAGATTGAAGTGAATAATAACCACAGAAAAGGAACAAGATCAAAATCCTCATTGACTCCAAATTATCCCCAGATAACATCTGCCTTTAAGCAGGAAGCTTTAATCTGCCTTTGTTGTGACAGAAGATGCAACTGAAGATGATTTCATTCAGCTTGAGTTCAGGGATTCCTCTCTAAACACATCATCATCCTGACTTGCATCTCTTTGTATAGAGCAGCAGCATTTCACCATCAACACAGCCTCAGACTTAAACCACAACTGAAGTACTTGCATTAGTCATTAAGGTAACATTACTCCCAAACAAAATAGAAAAAAAAGCCCCTCTGCTATTATTAATAGGAAAAACGTAAACCAGAACTGTATTTGTAGCAAGTGATGGTGCTCTGCTCACCTTTCAGCTGTTCCCATACTTAGCTCAGCATCCTTAAAGGACCTGCCTTGCCATGGCAAAGTACACCGTCCTCAACAAAGTCTCTAAAACCAGTAGCTGCATTAAACTAGATACAAACAAGATGCAAGCTGGAGAGAGAAGTCGTGTCCTGTGGACCTAACCGTCTGCTCTGGCTACCAAAGTTTCAAGCAAGTCCCTCAAGTTGCCAATGAAGCGCTTTCACTCACCCCCAGTGGCACCGTGTAAAGCGCAGGGTTGTGGACGCTGTGGCCAACAATTACAAATGTGACCTTGCTAAGTACAGTTGACACTTGAATGGGTACAAAAGTTCCCAGATTGACACTGCACAAAGCCATTATAATCGAGATGTCAATTCTTAGAGGGGGAAAAAAGAGATTATGAGTGTGTATGAATAATGGCATTCAGAGCAACAGACACTGGGAACCCATTGTCCGATGCTGGTGGCTTCTCTGTCTGACCCAGGCCCATTTCACCACACATACACGCATGGTGACATCGCAGAGTACCACTATTCATGGAAGGGGTTTTGTAGTCATATGTCATCGAGGACTCAGGCCAAGACAATCCAGACAGAGTTATTGAGGTTGTTGAAGCCTCAATGTTTAATTTATCCATTAACAAAGTACACATAAAAACCTGGTTACAGATCACCATCATTTAAAAAATCCTATGATCGATCTTTGTAACTGTGCCTATTTTCAGTGAATATGTGTACATTAGCACTCAATGTGATGGGTATGCTGTGGTTATGAATGGGATGTTACCATTAATTGTGTGTTTTGGTCAATCATTTTATAACTTACAATCTCTTTAGGCATTTTAATGTTTAAAAGAAAATAACAATTAAGTTATAACATAAAGCAACATGCTTATATATCAATGCAACTTAATTATATCTGAATAAATAATCAAGCAACAAATCCATTAATATTGTTCTTTTTGCTCAATCATTCAGTCTATAAAATGTCAGGAAATAATGTAAGTTAATCTCTTTAATGTGCGTGTTTTCTACAACAATACCCAAAATAAATTCAACTTCCAAACAATATTCAATTTGAAATAATGTGAAACATAAGCAGCAAATCGTCACATGTGACGCTGGAGCTAGATGATACCAAATATTGGGCATATTTGCATGATAAAAGAATGAATTATCAAAATTGTTAGCAATTCATTTTTTTGTTGGACAAATCAAATCATTCCCTTTAGATCATCACTCGTTGAGGTTTTTAATCAAGTATTTTACGTACAATTATATGTTTAAGATGTTTAATGATTTATAATCAATAAAATTACACTGTGATTCAAAATATAAAAATAATATTATTACAACTAATATTTATAAAAAAGATATGGTACTGAGGTTACATCATTATTACTACTAACTAAACAATACTCTCAGTGGAGATCCACATCCTTTCAAATAGAGTAACTACTTCCTTTGTGTTAAATGACAGCAGCAGCATCAATGTGAAACAAAGAGATCTTTTCACTCTCTCTCCTCCTCCAATTTAGAGTCAGTAGTTTCAAGAGTCCAAGTATTCAGTACAACAAGCCTCCTCAAGCCACATCATGTTCAATACATGAAGGAGAGGTCATTAACACAGTGCAGTGGCCTGAAGTAGAACACATACTGAGATGAAAGGAAATAAAGTGCTCTGATAGAATATAAACTCATTATCACTGTATAGGATGGAGTAGACACCATTTGGTGCTGTGAAGCTGTACTTTACCAATACAGTGGTTTTGGCCAAATTCCTAATCTGATATATATATATATATATATATATATATATATATATATATATATATATATATTATGAAACCATTACAACCATCGTAGTAGAATGGTTATATCCTGTGCCCTTTTTTTCTGCCCCACTTTTCCACATACACACAAGAAGCCATTTGGTTAAGGGCAGATCTCCAGAGACAAATCTGTAACTGGATGACAGCATGCTTACATACGCTCGCCTTCTGGCAATACACTGCACAGATGAGTGCTTTAACCATAAATTGACCCATTTTGAACTGCGTCTATTCATAGCAACAATACGCAGCCATGGCTGGAACATTCTACTCATTCTCAAGGGAGGAGATCAGCCGGTAGACAACATGCAGGCTGAAATACCAAACAACTGAACTGTTTTTTAACCGCTAGTTTGGCAGATGGCGTTTCACTCACAAAATGATGACACTGTTGTCAGTGTGATGTGAGTGTGTGTGAGAAGAGAGCTTGACAGAGGCCTACTCCTGCATCGTGGTGAGTGGGCACGCAGAGATCCCATCTGCTTTCCATCGAGATCAGCGTCCTTTCCAGACAGCTGCTCAGGAATGTGACGTGTCGGTCAATCAAGAGACCATCGTTATTACACTGAAGCCCCCAGTGTCCTCAAAACGTATCTCCATCTATAGTCCACCATGTCTACCAGCTTTCTTACACGTGTACTAGTGACTACTCCTCTATGCCATCCCTCCATTATTGCCCTAAAACTATTAAAACACATTAGTGAGCCATAGAGCTGCAATGATTAGAGGATTATTCTATTAGATCACCGGAAAAGGAATTGCCAACTATTTTGATGGTCGATTAATTGTTAACGTCAACATTCAGGAAAAACTAGCAAACTTGATGGTTCCAGCTCCTCAAAATTGAGAATTTGTAATACATTTTCATATTTTGGTCAGACAAAACAAAAAACTAGGTGACATGTTCCTTCATTACAATTAACGTATGTCTTGTGGATTATTTTAACATCATTCTCTGTGTGTGTGTGTGTGTACATAATATAAATAGTTTCTAGTGCACCTAAAATGCATTATTCCTCTGCAGAAAATCGATCCCAACAAACGTTTACTTAAAACTACAGTGAGCCAGCTGTTTAAAGACAAATATCTGTCTCTTTCTAAAAAATTAAATGAGATATTGTGACCCTTTTTTAATATGTACATCTTCAGTAGAAACTATAGAAATATGGAAGCCCTATCCTTCAACATGGTCTGTTTTCTGACACCACTCAATGGAACCTCTTCCCAGTTTGGCCACAGTCCCCCACCCTCACTCTCCCCCAAAGACATAAGGAGAGCGGGTATGACATCAGCAGGCTGCAGACCGGGTCTGAGGTCACCACCACGCTGTCTCTATTCAGTCCTCGCCTCCCTAAACCCTTTAACTGCTCGGTGAGTCAAAGATCTTGGCAAGCATTGAGCAGTATAAAAACAAGATGTTTGAAACAAGCAGCTACGGTGGTTATTGTTGGCAGCAGCAGCAGCAAGCCAAATAGAGGTATAAGGCAGTGTAAAGACAGCCATGGGGTCCTTATGCAACCCCACATTGGTGAGGAATACATGATGCCATAAACAGCACAAGTGTCCCTGACATGGCTCAGATGGAGAGAGGCCTGTTGATCCAGCAGCAAATTAGCTCTGAGTCCAGTTTAAGATTTTTTTTAAGCTGGACGGTGTTGTATAATGTCTCTCTTAGTTAATTGAGATGAGTCATTTTACAGTCTTTGTAACGCAATGTAGTGTCTTTGTTACAACAATATCTTCTCCAGCAGCCACACACACTGAAAAACAAAATGCAGTTAAACACACAATGGCAACTCTACCCTAATGTTAAGGTCGATGTTAAGAATTTGCCCTTTTTTGTTGTAAAGACAAGGCTGTCGGACAGCAGCACCTCATTTTGCCCCAAAGCATTCCCTTTGTTTTGGAAACCTGACCTGAATTTGAGTCACCATAAACAAAATAGAGTAATTTACTCTCTGAGATTAATTGTTTGTGACAGAACCCAACGGCTCTTGGACCAATGCAATGAAAGCTACAGTGAAATCTGGGACAAAGTCAGTGACTGTTTTTTCTTCTCATGCATAACTAATTGAACCTATGGGGAATGCCGTTACAAAACCATTTACTGAGAAGAAAAAAAAAGTACTCCCTTAGATCTACTGTCATTGAAGAGCCTCCTAATATTATTATCCCTATGAGCAATTCACAGTAGATCAGGATGCTAATAAAAGAGGGCGTCTTTCTTTTTTTTCATGCATAATTACGTAACTACCTAGACATAAGCCAGCAGCTTGGCATGAAAGCTGCAGCCACATGCCAAATGCATTGTCATTTTTTTTCTGAGAAGTAACGGTGCTTATTGGAGAAGCCCTCATTGAGCCAGCTTTAAAAAAATAAACAGAGGAGAAAAAGCTCGTGTTTATGTTTCTGGACATGGCTGCAGCTGTGTCAGTGCGAAACATGTTACATAAACTTGCAAATGCCAGATTCGAGGGGAGTCCACGTGATCAGTTTGTTATTGTCAGCCTCTGATGGGTGTCTGCCAATGCAGAACATGGCAATATAGGAACATGAATTTGACTCAAGTAGCTTGCTGTCACGCATCCTCACAGCTTTAAAGGCATCGTACGTTGCGAATTGTAGCATACAGGAAGCATGCAAAGACATGAGAGCACGACAAAGCGCACCTTCAGGAATCAGATGCATTTTGTGTGGGCTGTCATACAGTCATCGACATCTTCATTTGTCATAATGTGAAAACAAAAACATGCAGTTCTAGCATGCGCCAAAACAAGCAATAGTTTAAGAAATGATGGCAAATGAACTTCTCATCACCTGGTGAGGTAATCCTCCAACTCCTTGTTCAAAATTCACAAAATCATAATTGCGCGTCGCGTAGTCCTGAAGTCTGTTTCCTCCCCGCTGCCTGGACTCAAGTCTGCTCCACGGCTCGGTCTCTCCGAGATGCTGAAGAGAAACCAGCGCTCTGATTGGCTGCCTCCGTGTGCGACGAGCCGTCTTCTCCTCCTCGGTGTTGTTGGCTGTGATGGTGCCACAGTGCTCAGTGGAGCGCTCATAAACAAGCGGTCGGAGCTCGGAGCATCTTGTAGGTGCTTAGAAAGGCGAAGAGGCAAGATGGACGTGGATGGTTTTATATTGAGGGGCATTACGGCTTCATTATAAACAAGCCAGTATGAAGTCCCTGTGTGTGTGTGTGTGTGCGTGCGTGCATGTGCGTGTGACCATGGCCCACAGAGGGAGGAAACGATGAGTTTAGTGGTCACATAAAGTAGCAATAAAACATATTTTTAAGATTAGTGCACCCTGATTCTGGCTCTTTCTCAAGCACACATTGTTTAATGTTCTGGATGGTCAGTTGGTGGCTTGAGGGAATTGACTCGCTGAACTTTATATCATGATGGGAAATGATTTGTCTCTAAGAAGGATACTTATCTTCCCAAGACTGCCCTCTGAATTTTACTCATCTGATGTCCAGTGTGCAATGTGTTACACAACCAGTAGCCTAATGGGAGGACATGGATGGGCATTATGTAACCTGGAGCATTACTGATGGTCCAAATAATCTAGTAATACTAAACTCTCAGATATTCTGTTCAAAGACAGGGGCAAGTGGCCAAAACATGCACGTCTATGAGCAAAATAAATGGATCGTATCATGATAAAACAGGCTGCACTGAGTGAAACCACTTGATGACATAATAGTATATCGAAAGCTGCTTCTAGTGCGCCACTGTGTGGTTACTAGCAGCCTCACCCCATTTAGAGTTTATCAATAATTCCCCCTCTCATGGGAAATACATAATTGGAAGGGAAAATAATTCATATTTAAAAACAACTGATGTAGTTGTTTATTCACAACATGTATTAATGGTCTTATTTTATAAACTCATACATGTAAACTTCTCCGTTTGAGGCTTCAGGCTTTTGATTAGTTGCTAGTATTTTTCTTCCTTTCAGACATTGCATTTATATTTCAAAGATTGAACAAAAATATTTGCTTTGGCCTACTGGCTCAGTGTTGACCCAGACAGTACACCTTCCATACATGTGCCCCATGTCACACTTTACATTATTATGCAGGATTTAATAACTGAAAATGACTTAATCTCACAATTTGTAGAGCAATATTTTATTCAAGCCATACAATACATTATATGTAACAATATTCTCATTTATGGTAGGTCACATGACAGGCAGCCCACTCTGAAACAATAGAGATGAAATGCTTTAGTGTCCACTCAAACTGTTCCTCTATATCAATTTGAAAACCAGACTATTACATCCACAGATTTTTTTCTTTTTCTTTTTGGGAGAGCTCTCTTTTTGTTTCATGTCTGCAGAGCCCCTTTCTCAGCACCTGAATCTGGTTCAACAATCACTGAAGATGCATATCTAATCCCAGATTCAGTGTTCTTGTCCCCTTTTGGCCTTTGAGCTGTCTGCTGTTGCTGCTCTGTGTTGGAGATTGATGAAACTGTATTTTCCTCCGTTCGCTCTGCTAAAATCTTGATACTTTGATTTTGAAAGTTGTGGTGACTTTGTTTAAAGAAGCCTTGTCGGGGTTCTCTGTCATTTCTTTAGCATTACGTTTTTCCAGGTTCATGTCTAGTAAAAGGATTTTAGTATTGTCTTTATCTTTTTCAGTAAAATCATTGAGTTTACATATATTTTCTGGCTAGTGTGGTTTCTTCTGTTTGTTGTTTTGGCCTTTTTTTGCTTCTGTTTGTTGTTCTCTTTACTTGTTAATAAATGTAACTAATTGTTACACTGCAAGTGCTTAGGTAGCCTTTTCCTTTCTGTGTCGTCCCATCTTGTTTTTCTCAAAGGTTACTCCTCGTCCCCTAAACATCAAGTGAAGGTTGTAACACCGCCCTCTAGTGGTGAGTATATGTGACAAATGGACAAAACACGACAAGAATATAAACAAGACGTGACTGTCCCTACTTCAAATTCTTAAATAAAATCAATATGCAAGTTCCTAAGACAATATGGTGGCTCAGAAATGACAATGTATTTTGCCATAAAAGGCTCTCTCTTTGGCCATCGGATTAAATGATTTTAAGAGTTACTCTCTACATTATTTGATACCCATTATTGGCTTACAATATGAATAGTAACATCCAGTATCATGTCCCAGCCTTTCAGGAAGATACCAGAGTACACCCAGCTATCTGACTCAGGCTAGTGGAACAAAGGTCTAACATGGACTTTGACTCTATACGCGTAAGTGAGATAAAAAAAAATGTTTTAAATAATTCAACCGTTGTAAAAAACACAATGTAGATAAAAAAAAAAAGGAACAAACACAATGACGGGTCCACAGCTATTCAGACTCCATACAAAATGTCCACTGGAAGAAATAACTGTCCCAAGATCAAACTGTAGTGTAAAGTCCAATTTGTCCTTTGTCCTTATAACAATGCTCCATGGTTGCGTGGCTCAGTTTCATGATGCATATTTTCATAATAAATTCATAATTTATCTGAGCAGCACATCCGGATGCACAACCATGCAAACATTAGTTACTGCTAAGTATCACCTAGATTCATAACTGAGCTTCCCAGAGGGTCCTGCACTCCAGGAACATGGGGAACAGACTGCTCACTTGCACTCGGAGCCTCTGTAGTGTCAGGATTCCAGCTGTTGCTGTCTTTCACAGACATTTCCCCTTTCAGACAGAGGAAACAAAAGAAGAAAAGCATTAATTACCAACTGCAATAAACATAACTGAAAAAATGATCTGTGTGCAGTGAATTTGCATGCATCCTTTATTTCCATTTCATTTACATCACAACGCAGTCCAACAACCGTCTCATATATATGATGTGAAACCTTTCCGACCTGCAGTTTGTGGTGTTGTAGTTATTTGTAATGCATTTATAATACTTTTGCTACTCCAACTTTGTAAATGAGGTCAACACAAAGAGCGATGAACAATATAACAATAAAACAAGTGCTGCAGGGATGATGTATTTTTTTAGGCCAACCCCAGATGTTAGTGGTTCCCCTGACAAAAAGCCAATGAGAGTTTTCTCTTGGATTTTGGAATATTGCAGACAATAAGCTCTTACATTTGACATACTTACATGTTCCATTAAGCAAGATCATTTTCACAAATAAAAACAATTTGAATGATTTAGTGAATATAATAGTGAATGCTACCGGCAGAAATTACAAGCTAACATAGGGTTATAAAGGGTTTACACCACGGTTGCGTGGACATACACAACGAGGCTGTGAAGGCGGACTAGTCAGCGTGAGGACATTTAGTCTCATTGAGTCACTTCTTAGCAACCACCTTTTTTTAAGACACGGGAAAAGCTCCAAAATTCACAAGAGGGGTAGAAGCTGACATATTTTAAATCAAAGAACATAAATCTCTCAAGGTTGTGTTAATCACAGACCTTATTTCAGGCATCTAACCAAAAACCCATTCAAAAAAACAATAACTTCAAGACAACTCATTTTCAGGTTTTAGCACTCTTTAACACAATGCAGGACTCTGCACCCCTCCATAACTCCACTGTGTTAATAAGTTAAGTCAAATACTTACTTGCTGTGTTCTTTGTGGGATTTTCTGTGCCATAATGGAAACTATTCTCTTTATCTGCTGATTTCTTAAAGTTCTCCACCTAGAAAACAAAACAGAATTTGAATGTAGCATTCCCCATTTGTTGTATGTAAAAATAATTCAAGTGAGATATAAGTAGACATGCTTACCTCAGTGCATATGGACTCTGAAAGTCGGCTTGTGAATGGGCCTGTATCGTCAAATTTGCAGGTACTGTGCAGGAAAACCAGAATGGCATTAGTTTTCTACAAAACTAGCTTTAAAAATAGTATAATAGGAACTTTAAGGAAGTTTACCCTGAACTAGTTGATAATGCTGGCTCACAGTCAATTGAGCTCTCCTGATTCTTTAAAAGAAAAAGAAAACATTTTAACACACACACACACACACACACACACACACACACACACACACACACACACACACACACACACACATGGCACAATGAAAATCACTGTCAGCGAGAAGCAAAGGACAGCTCTCACCTGTGGGGCCTTGCTATTGATTTTCGCATCTTGTGGATTTCCTGCTTCAATGTTTCTGGCTTCTTTTTGGCGCTGCCTCTTTACATAATCATATGTGCTTATGCCTTTATAAACTGTAAAGCCAAGAAGAGCATAGTGAGGAATAATGACCGGATGAGGAGGCAAAAAAAAGAGCCCGATAAACTGTGTGTCTTGTGTGAAGATTGCGACTCACAGAGGTAAAAGTGGAAGCCCAGCAGATGACCGAGTAGCAGCATGCAGGTGATGCTCAGCATGCCCGTCATGAACGCCAATATAAGGAGACCAGTTGAACTAGTCGTTATGGGTGCTAAGGGTAAAAATACCAGCCAGGTACCATTCCCCAGCATACCTATAGAGAAACGGACAAAAACAAGTAGAACACTCAAACAGCTTTTAATGATGCAATTCACCAAAATGTGATTTTTTTTTTTTTTTAAACCTCATTATTATGGTGACTCACTGGCATACTGTGGGGCGGTCCGCAGGTTGTTTGGATCCAGGTAATGCTGAATAAATATGAAAAAAATGACAACAACGAGCAGGAAGACGCCTAGCATGGCAGAGGACAGCGCCACAAAGAAGCACCTGAAGGCGCACACAAAAGCGGATGTTAGTTCAGAAAGCATTTTCATTTAAACATCAGACATGAAGTCAGATACAGAAAGACCATCCACAACGTTCTCTCACCAGTAGTTTCTGCCACCCACACAGGTGTTCATCCATTTGCAATGGTGATCAAAGTCTTCCACACACTTGTTGCAAACGCCACAGTGCTTTACTCTGGGGCCACTACGTGAAGATGGATTATGTTAAACATCATAACACACAACTTAGGCATGACTGTCAAATCATATTGCTACTAATTTAGAAAAAGCTCAATCACATTAGAGAATACGTACACCTTGACATCACATAGATAACAGTGTAGGTCCTGGATGACATGCGGATGCTTAGTCCTGTCAAAAAGCGCCATTGGACTGGAATAGCTCCGCTTGGCCCTCACACTGACGTCTGCTGGGTCTATTGTCACAGCAGCAATATGGGCTAAAAAGTGTACAATAAAGGCTATGCCAGTCAGCTGCACACAAGAGTCAAGGAAAATAGCAATAACATTCGAAAAATACTGCAATATGTGGCAATATATATATTGCGGTATAGTAAGTGGCCCAAGTGCAAAAGAAACTGCAAACTGTTGCATACAAGGGGATCTTTTGTGTGAGAAATGAAGTCCGTTCTAAAGAAATCAACTGTTCTTATGGCTGAGGGAAGCCTCAGTTAAATGAACCAGTGTTGACATCATGCAGCATTCAACATGTGACAAAAAAGCCACTGATTATGTCTTTTGGGCTTCATAGAGACCACAGTAACAGCGACAGAGTCACGCCTGGTGTGACTGCAGCCCATACAGACAGGCCACACAACAACATCCTTGTCTTGTCCTGCAGTCCAAACAAAACCGTAGCAGAGACTCATATTTAAAACAGAAATACCCATTGCTGCACACTTAACAGTCGGCTACCACAGCGGCAACATTTCAGCTGCGTGTTAAGGATACGGCATAGACCACATGGTTCCATGGCGGAGGCAGAAGAGGGATGTAGATGCCAAAGCCGACTATGGCGAGGTAGCTGTACACCAGCCAGCCAACCACTTGGAAAGCCTGAGGGGGCCATGACCATCCGTTCATCCTGGGAGGCTTAGAGGGGACCAGCTCGTTTCTACTGCTGCCACGCATGGGAGATGTGCGTCTCAGCCTTTGGCTGAAGCAGTTCATCTAGAGAATAAACACAGTCAGATGAGAAGGAGCTTCTTCCAGGCTCCTTCCAACATCCAACACATTAGACACACGACAAGCAAGTCTAGCTCCAGCAGAGCGTGACTGTATTTGCTGGGGAAATTAGTTAGGAAAATGAGTTGAGCATGATGATACAGGGACTGTTCAGCTATTATGGACCTACTCTCAGACTGCATTTAGCTAGGTATACCTCTTACACTGGAAACTATTTCAACAGTCA